>JAXQQM020058865.1:0-42766 GCA_034641835.2 Pinus albicaulis
AAGAAATTTCTCCAACAGCACTTTATTCCGAAAAATTTAATGTTACTACAAATTATATGAATCCACACTTACTACTCCAATTGATGGAGTATTTATACAAAAAATCATACAAAATATCTCATAACAAATTGAGATATTATCTAGGATAACTAATAAGTATTTTACAACAATATAGAGACAGATGGTCTCGTAGATAAGAAAAATGATAACTGATGTTGTGTTGTTTCCTTCTTTTAAGAATGTGCTGGAGGCAGGCCCTATATCTTGGCTTGCTTCTGTCCTCTTCAGTAATTCTATGTTGATTATTTCGTTTCACTGATACTCTTTAACTTCTCTGATACTCTTTGACCTTTGTTCATCCTTTTATCCTTTTTATCATGATATACTGTGGTAAATAGGCAAAAATTTATGTAAGGATAATTTTTTACAAAATTTCCATCATTTCTTCCCACCATTGAACTTCTGGCACTCTGGTCCTTTGCAAATTTCTTAGTGTTTCATCAACCTCAATATATCTGAAGAAATTAGGCTGATTTGGGAACAAATGATTTACTTCATGCTCGAGATAAAATAAATTCTCCAATCTGTCATGAAGGTTTTTCCCTGTAGGCAATGCTTCTGTTGATGAACTGGTTGAAGAACTAGCTTGATTATCAGCATATTTGTCCAATTTTTCAACATAACTATCAAGTTACATTAGCTTATCTTCTGCAACTATAGGACTGGGCAATCCTCTATTTAACAAAATATTCAATCTTTCTCTGAAGGCAATGATTTCTTCTTGCATATCTGAGCACCTTCGTTCTAAATTCTGTACCAGAGTTCTGTTAATAAAAACTCTCTTTATTTCCAGAATTGTTCCGGTCCTGTCCTGAATACCAATTTCCGCAAGTTGATTCTTAGTCTGAGTATTCAAAAAATGTATAAGTCTATTGGCCTCTTATGGCATATTTCCCAACTCTTGTCTTGATCTCTCAATCTCATCCAGAGCCAATTTAACTAATTTATTTTGTTCATCCATTATTTGAATTGAGGACCAAACATCCTTTATTGATTGAATTATATTATCCCAAAGAATATCATTTATTTCTTTTAAAGGTTTTGCAATGTGAGATCCTTTCCAATGCTTTGACTATTTTTTCTAATTTGTTCACTTCTCTTGTTTTATCAGCAACACTCATTTTTGAAAGATCATATTTATGTTCTAGAGTGGCCAATTGTTCCTTTTTTTTGTGAAGCTCTATGGCCTGAAGTTTCATATCTTCCATTGAATTTGTTAATTCATCAGTGTTCAAATTTGTTGTGTTGCTCTGTGACAATTCTGCTGGCTGACCTATTGTTGTTGTACCTGTCACTACTGCTGTAGATACTGGAATATTTTCCTGCTTATATTTTAATGCATTCTCAAGCTCTTTTTCAGTTGCAGTAAGTTTCTCATTCAATTTTAAGAGAAAATCCATTAGTTCTTCCTCAGAATTTTGTTTGATGATTTATGCAGTCTGTGGATGTCTTGAGGCCGGTAACTTTAATTGTTTTCTCAGAGCTGCAATATCATCATCTTTTCTCTTGATCAAAGCTTCAATACCTTTCACATCTTTAGGATTATGACCCAAACCAATTATTATTTCCTCTAAAGTTTTGATTCTATTATCCTTAGCCTGGGAGGAGGCTTTTTCAAGCTGCAACTGTGTATTAGTATTATCCAAAGAATCCTGCAACTTATGGGTCATCATTGATTTATCCGTTAGAGTAGAATAAATCATCTCACATGTTTGCTTGTGTAGCTCAATTTGATCTAAAGGATGGATATCCTTTGCTAAGACTTCAAAATTAGTCCTAACGTAATCTGCAGCTGTCTGAGGCTGCTGCACCTTGGGCTTGAAATGGCTCATTAACATCTTACCCTGTTGGATGTCATAAGCTGACATCAATCTTTCTTGATTTTTCGGAGCCATCTTCAAAAATTGGTTGTACACTTGAAGTCTAAGTGGATCGTTCCTGGCCTTTATATTGATGAATGTTATTTTGATGTCCCAGGAAATTTTTACTGGAGGTTTGAAAGAAGATATTTCTGCACTTTGTTGCCTTTGTATTTCCTGTTTTTAAAAATTAGTGGATGTCCCACTACCTGTACCTGTTCGCTGACTGCCTTCTCTTCCCTGGCTGTCAGGGATTTCCTGAAATGATTCATCTTCTGGAAGGGGAGTTAATTTCTGCCTTTTAACATCTTGCTGTTCAGAAGAGCCACCAATAGGAGTAGTTGTTTCGGCCTCTCTCTTTTTTCCCTTTTCTATATTCAGAGGAGTTTGTAAAATAGAAATTTCTGGCTCACTGATCTGAGTAGAAGGAATTTTTCCTTGACCTTTTTCTTTAGAAGTCTCTGGTTGCTCTGTCATTATGAAATTTTCAATTATTTGTATATCAGGCTCGTTTTCTTTTCCTTTAGATTCTACTGCTATTGTACTAATCTCCTGCAAATTTTGTTGTAAAGTCCTTGCTGAAGAAGATCCCTGCACCTGTCCAAAAGATTCTAGGTCAAGTATCTTTTCAAGATATTTTATTACATTTTCAACATTGACCTGCTCACTATCTTTTTCAACCAATGTCCCTTCTGTCCATTCATCCATATTAGCATATTTTTCTATTTCTGGGATTCTTTGATGGATGTATGGTGACAGTTTATTTTTCATTCTTCTATCATAGATAAAGTTGTGTGGATCATAAGGCACCCAGTAGAAAATATTTTGTAGTCTGAGATAGTCTTCTAAAATCCTTTTGGCTTCCTTTCCAGCTTCCCTAGAGTTACAAATGAAGGGACCTAATTGGCTCTTGATCCTGAGTTGAGCCTTTTTCTTTGCATTGCAAAAATGAATTATATCTGAATTATTCATTTGCCTAAAATATTCTAATGCAAAGAGTCTCATTGGGACATACTTGGGAAGTTTGAATGGGAATAATTCACATCCATATATCCTGATCTTTGTGTAGTTTTTATATAGGTACCAGTCACCTATCTTGTAATGCTTTGAGAGCTGAAGGATTTTCTTGATTTCATTGTTAATTCTAGGAGGAGAGACTCTTGTCAACAAGGTAGTTGCAGGATGAACAAAAAGGTCGACAAACTCATTATAGGAATAAGGAGAATCAGAGGAAGTGTGAGTAATGGCAGACCAAAAGATGACTGATCTAGGATTCCCTTTGGCATCAAGTTTCTTAACATAAAAAGGGAAATGTTCTGACTGAAAGTAAATCATGAGATGATATATGACAGAAGAATACTTAAATACTCTCTCATTCTCAAATATCATGAACTGATCATGGATTTTGTCAGCAATATAAGATGCAAAATCGTACTTGACAGCAGGAGGCTGTCCAGGGGTAAAAATGGATAACAATACTAGGGTTAACTGATCAACATACTCACTAGTATTGAAGCCCATTATGGAAGATATAATGTTTAAAATAAGTCTACCCTCATCAGTAAAGAAAGTATAACCATAAGGGGGAGGGTTTTTAGGCTGATGCTCTGGTAACATGAAGGTTTGGCATAGGCGGTTTAACTCTTCATGGGATAACTTAGTAGATTTCTCAAGTAATTCAACCATGGACAGGGGAGTGAGAGCTTGACCAGGTTGGAATTGTTGCATTTCATTTATGGACTGAGCAGTTATTGGGAAAAGGACATTTTGACTTGGGGATAAACTACCCAAGTTTGGGATCATAATTTGCGTAGCTTAATAATGGATTAACTCGGGGAAAAATATGGACTGAGCGGAGAAGGTACATAGGAAGATTTGATTCCCAAAGTCCAAAGATGTCAGAGCAATTCAAATAATTGTCTCTGCAACGACAAAATATTCGAAGAGGATTCTCACCTAGATGCAAGTCCTTAATTTGAAAATCCATATCGGCTAAAGGCAAATAATCCAAGTCCTTGTGAGGGGCATTGATGGGCACGACATTCAGAGCTACAGGAACTTCCATTTCTGGTTCTTGTGGATTTAGAAATGGAATTTCGGGGTTTTGTGGAAAAGGGGCACAATTACCAGTTTTGGGAATATAATTGCAGTTTTGGGAACGAAAAAGACCAAACTGAACTTCTTTTCAGACCTTAGTGCAGAATTAAAACTAAAACCAGGATTTTTTACAGAGTTTAGCGGGGAATTGGAATAAATACCTATTTACGGGAAATGAAACGTGTTTAAACAGGCGCTGGTTATGACAGAAGAACCCTGAAATACTCGGCTTCAATTCTCTTCAGCAAGGTAATGGTCAGCAAGCGTTAACAGTTGGTTTTTGAATTTTGTTACATGGAAGACTGGCTAGCGCACGGAACAATGAAAATGATGCATACGCAATTTTTTTTATTTACAAAGTCAAAAGGGTGGCAGGTTTTGATTGATGACGTCAGCATGTACGATGGTTTCGTCACAGAGGGATAGGAGCGGATCTTTGTTTGGGCCGCTCGCGCAGTGGAAATATGGACCCGAAAAAGATTAGGGCGAATTTGATAAGAAATTCGCGTCACAACTCTCCCTCCGTACGCCAGCCCAACTTTGGACCCGAAAAAGATTAGGGCGAAATTCATTTGGTTTTCACGTCACAAAATTGGCCAACGTCAGCAGGCTATTTTGGAACGCGAATTTGGTTTGAATTATGGTTTATCGCCGTTTGAAGTCTGGCGAGCTCGACTTAAGAACAATTTTGTTTGATCCCATATTATAAAATTTGTGTTGGTTTTCTTTGATAATACACATATTTATAATAAATCATGGGAATACCACACTAGTAAACATGTGGAAAAGTTATATAAATTATTGAAAACAATCATTTTTATGTAAAAATATCCAAATGTGCTTTTGGGAAATAAGAATTCGAGTATTTGGTTCATATTGTTTTAAAGGAAGGAGTGAAGTTGGAGCCTCAAAATATGCAAGCTATTACAAAATGACCTATTCCTAAGAAAATCAAGGTTCTTAGAAGATTTTTAGACTTACATGATATTATTGATCATTTTTTAAGAATTATGCATGCATTTCAAGTCCACTCACATATCTCTTGAAGAAAATATCATTTATATGGAATGATGAGGCTACTTTGGCATTCTCTCTTTTAATGGATGCCATATCTTCTACACCAACATCAGTTGCACCTACTTTTGGTAAAACATTCATAGTAGAGTGTGAGGCACTAGGACAAGGAATTTACGTAACATTAACACAATAAGGGATATCATTGGCTTTTAAAAGCAAGGAATTCAAAAAAAATATTTGGTGAAATCTACGTATGAAAAATAAATGGAAGCAATATTACATGCAATAAAAAATGGGGATAGTATATCATTGGGAGGTACTTTAAAGTCAAGATATACCATGATAGCATAAAGTATTTTTTGAAGCTATGGATTTCTTTGGAAGATTAACAAAAATGAGGAGAAAAAATGCAAAGTTTTAATTTTGAGATAATCTGCAAAAAGGGTAAGGAAAATTTAGTACATGATGCTCTTTCTAAAATAGAAGAGGCCTCAAATTTATATCCAATTACATTTTCTATTCCTAGGTAGCTAGAAGAAGCTTGCCATAATGGAAAAATGACAATAGTACTAAACAAAAACTAAAATTTATAAAGGATGGGATGAACTCTATGGAGCATTGGGAGTGAAAGAGATATACTTTGGTGCAAATGTAGAATATTTTTATGCACGCAAGCATATTTGAATAAACAAATATTAAGGGAGTCCCATGTCTCTCTGATGGTAGGATGCAGGGTTCCTTAAAACATCTCAAAGGATCAAAAAATATATTTTTTGAAGGAATGAAGAAAGATATTCAAAATTTTGTAAGAGAAGGTCAAGTTTGCATAATAAATAAAAGAGAGATAGTAAAATCTCTAGGGTTACTTCAACCATTCCACATACATATTCAAAGACTAGAAGATATATCAATAGACTTTATTACAGGGTTACTGAAATATAAAGGTAAGTATTACATTTTTGTAGTCATTTATATAGACAAATTTTGTAGAGCTCAAAGTACATAAACAACAAGCCAAGTGGCAGAAGTGTCCGTGAAAGAAATTCATAGTCTTCATGGTTTTCCTAAAGTAATAGTAACAAGAAACTTTTGGAAATAATTATTTAATATGAGTGGAGAAAAACTAGCTGCCATGAGTTCTACATATCAAACACAATCAAATGGTCAAAAAAAAATAGTTAACAAATGTTTTTAAGGTTATCTACAATGTTACTCTTTAGAAAAGAAATATTAATGGATGAAGTGGGTTCGTCAAGGAAGAATGGTAATATGATACTACCTATCACACATCTACTAAAATTTCCCCATTTAAGGCCCTTTATGGATATCCAACTCCTAGTATCTCATACTTTTTGCAAGATAAGTCCAAAGTATAGGAAACAGAGTCACATATGGAAAATACTAAGGAAACTTTGAAAATTATTATGGAAAACCTTCAAATGACATGAAACATGATAAAACAACAAGGGGAACAACATTGAAGTGAAAGATAATTTGAAGAGGGTAATTGGGTATTTTTTAGATTATAGCATTATAAGCAATCTTCATTCAAGAAAAAGAAGAATAAAGAATTAGCTCAAAAATGCAATGTGGAAAAAGTCGAAGTCGGGATTAAATCGGCAAGGGTCCAAAAGTTGAAATACTCGATAAAGTCGGGAGTTTTTTGAAAAAGTTGGCAAAAAGTAGGCAAAACTAAAAAAATACAAAAATATTCATTTTTGGAAAAAATCCTGATTTTTTCAAAAAAAATTAAAAAATTATTAAAGAAACTACCTCACTCAAGATTTTTTCGAAAAATTCGGCAAAAAGTCGGGACTTCGAGGATAAAATCACGACTTTTTCAGGGATGAAAAAGTCGGCAAAAAGTCGGCCAATAAAGTCGGCTCCGGGAAAAATTCGGGATTTTTTCAAAAAGTCGGGACTTTTTGCCGACTTTTTCCACACTGCAAAACTGTTATGGCCCTAAATAATTATTCATAGGATTGCACAAGTGGTATAGAAGTTATATTTTCATTCTTCTTGCATTCATAAGGTTTTTCATGTATCTTGCCTAAAAAAGGTTTTGGGAAAAAATATGCCAATGTAAATAGAACTTCTAAAATTAGATGAAGAATGAAAGTTGATTCTTGAACCACAAAAAGTTATAGATAAACATTCTGTATCTCTTTGACATATAACCATTATGAAGTACCTAATCAAGTGGAAGAACATTCCTCTAGAAGAAGGTACATGGTAAAATGATCAATTCGTGATGAAATACCCACGGCTAAAGGGTTCGTTTGAAGTTTTGACAAAGGTTTTGTTATATGTTTTATATAACGCACGGTGGAATAGTTTTATTGTTTGTTAAGGTCCCACACAGTGATCAAATTTGAAGGGCAGGTCCGAATTTCAATTAGAAGGGCATATATCTATGTTTCCCTTCCATAATGAAAAGCTTTAAAAAAAAAACTTTTCAATTGACCACAATAAATTGTTTTTACATTTCATTTTCAGAAAGACAAAACCATCAATCTTTATATTAATAAAATATTGTTACATATACAACAATGAAGAAGGCTCCATCTTTCATTGCTTAAATATCTCATTGGTAATGTCAACATAAGTCTTGAAGACACTATTATAAGAATTTGGATACATACCACCGGGATATAGGAGATTCTTATGTGTCAGATTGTGTAATGCAATTTTGACTTTGTCTCACAAGGAGCAGCAGCATGGAGGTCTGGGATTTTCTTATAGAACTTTTTTATTATTATTTGAAACGTTGTTTATAGATATGAAGATAACAATGAAATTATGAGCATGGTGGACAATTAGTCAAGCTCATGATGCCAAACCATGATGATGTAAGTTTGGAATTTAACATTTTTACATGTTAAAGACAAATAGTCAAAATCACTGACAACTTAGTATGCCATAATTAATAATCATTCCCTGTTCACTTTTGTTAATAGGTTTATGTCACATGATGATGCAGGGGCATTAGGCACTAGCCAACAATGTAGGAGGTTTTGTCCACATGTTGTGGCTAGGAGGGTTCAAAAACATTTGAGTTGTAACAGCTAGGTGTCAATACCTCAGCTGACTATATTACTTAGACTAGTTAGAGTTGTAGGAGTCGAATAGTTTCAGTTAGTTGAATTATTATAATTAGACCTTTTGATTTCTAGAACGGTCCTCTCAGAGGAACCGAAGAGCCATATGTTATGTGTATAAATTGTAATTCCTCGGATGAATAAAAGTAGAGAAGGAAGAGGAGAGTAGAGAGGGGATTTCTGCAATAAACCTCTGTGTGTGAACAATTGTTTCCAGTTAAATGATTTCCAAGCTTAGTTGCCATTGAATTATCTCGAACTGCTAATTGTGAAGAATTGTTTAACTATGAGGCGATTGGGTACTGATAATTCCATTATTCTGTCTTTGAATTCCCGTAAATTGTTGGATAACCCTGTGAACTCACCCCACCCGAAGGCGAGGTCTGTGTAGAGAACCGGGGTCGTGAACACTGTTCAAATATAAAAATCTCGCTTAATAAAGAGACAAAATTGTTGTGCTTTCGGAACCTGACCCGAGGATTGGACATGAGTTAACAAAAAAAAGGATAGCGGAACCAGACATGCACCCATGGTCAAGCCCTCTACCAAAACCACGAGCGGAATCACAAAAGCGGGTTGCCCATATTGCACCGCTTTTGCGGAGTAGGCGGTATTTCCTATTCGCGAGCGATTCCATAGGGAATGCGACACGTGGCGAAGTGACCCCGGAAAACAACCGTTTAACCCACGCCATCGCATGTTAAAGCCCAACGTTGGAAGCCGAGTGAAATTGCCAAGAGTCGTTACATATATCGGCTCACTATACCAAAGTGTTCTCTCAACAAGTTTCATACATCACTCTGGAGCAGCATAGTCCAATTTCAGCAGAAGAGGACCTAAACGTAACTCAGAGAAAGGAAAGGCAATGACAAAACCCATACAGAGAGATGAGGCGTCGTCCTTTGCCATTGATGTCAAAGGGGGAGGAAGAACAAACAACAGGAGGAAGAGCAGGCAAACAGGAAGAGCAAGCAACAAGAGAAAGAGAAAGCAAACAGAGAAAGTGGATTGCCATCAATGCCAAAGGGGGAGACTGTTGGAAATATTGTCATTGATGGCAAAGGAGGCAACACTCAAGCAAAGGAGGCAACGCTGAAGCAAAGAGGCAGCAAAGAAGCAAATGAAGGCAGAGGAAATGAATATAATAGAGGCAGAACCGTTATCTCAGCAATAGAGGCAGAAGCAGAGCGACAGGAGCAGCAGAGGCAGAGGCAGAAGCAGAGCCGTTATAAAATTCCGAGAATCGCCCAAGCCGGCAGATTCAGTTGTATGTATAATTCCGAGAATCATTACCCGATGGGCGTTACATATAATACAAAACCATATTCTGGGAATCGCACACTCCAACCGGCATTATACATTTAATATAACACAAATATTATTTCGGGAATCGCTTAACTCCAGCGGAAAAGTATACATATATATCAGTTATATAAGTGGAGCGCTTTATTATAAGAACCAAACCTTATACGGTGGGACCCCTCCCCAATCGCAATCGGAGATCACAAGAGCAGCATAATATGTATCCCACAGGAAATTGCAATTGCGATGAGAATCCGGACCCGATGGGTCTATAAACCGCAATTGATAAATCTCGGAACTTAAATAAACAGAGAATTATTGAATACAATGAAGCCCAGAGCATATAACCAAAGGTCCAAAGTATATATATGGAGCGCACAAAACGAAGTTTTATATGGTGGGACCCCTTCCCAATCGCATCGGAGGTAAACAAAGCAGAGGGGCTTGCAACTCAAAGTTGCGATTGCGATCAATCGCAATCGGAAATCGCAAGGGGATCGAAACGTGAAAACAAAGAGTTGCGATTGCGATTGGAAGTTCCAGACCCGATGGGTGTATAAACAGTGGTTTATATATATTTGAATTCCAGCTAATCGCATCGGAACTTTCCGATTGATCGCAAGTCCTTTGTAATATGCTCCGATCAAGTGGCGGACCCGATGGCGTTATAAGATGGAGTTAATCGGTTCAATCGCGTTCGATTGATCGCACGACTTTTGTAATATGCTGCGATTGAAGTGGCGGACCCGATCCTATTATATGCGGGAGTTAATGTATGCAAATCACATCCGTGTTCTGATCACAATCGGAACTTTTCTATTATGTGCCCCGATTGCATCCGTTCAAAGTTCGGACCCGATTGCGCTATGAGACATGTTTTATGTGGTCATCGCGTCCATTTGATCAATCGCAATCGTATGTTTTCGTTTGACACCACCGATCCGCCGACGGAGATGTGGGGCCCGACCCTTTCATGTATTAGCGATTTTTTATATATATAAAAGGATTGTTGTTAGATATATAAAACACGGTTGCAGTTGTATTAAAATATGCCACATGGGCTGTGAACCCATGGGCCTCGGCTTAACAGGAGGGTGATTATTAATATACAACGGCTGTAATATATGTATGTTCCGCTTGCGGAACTTCCACATCAACAAGACACTCGTGGCATGAAAAGGGTTGAAATTGCCCTGATTTAAAAAGTCAGCAATTGCATTTCATTTATTTAAAAGGCAGAGTTACACGTATGCAGCTGTTACACCCCCACAGAGGACAGAAAAGCAAATAGAGCCGAGAGGAGATAAAACACAGTCACAAAAAGGACAAAGACAGCCAAAGAAAAGACAAATACGCATCGATTCAAAAGACTAAATGAGTTGAGCTAGAGTTCACTTTGTAATAAGAATGTAAATATTTTAATTGTTTTTATTGTTTGTGATGCATTGGCAAGTCTCCGAGAGAAAAAAAACTCCCACTGTAATGTTAAAATTGACACCTACAGTCATAATTTCTGAGTAAGATGATAAAAGGAGTGAGAAGGCAGAAGGCAAAGAGACATGACTTTCCATTTCGAATTCCAAGCAGAATACAAATAGTCATGTGAGGAAATCTATAAATAATATCATCTTGATATGCAGAGAGAGTTTTTTTTTTAGAGCAAGGGAGAGAGCATATATAGAGAGAATGCAGAATATAGGAGGCAGAGAAGATTAAGAGAAGCTACAGAACAGAGCTGATATCTGAGGTAAATCAACAAACATTCAGTTTTAGAAAATGAGGAAGTTGGAGCTTCCCTATCAAGTTGCAGCTTGATAGCTGTCAGTTGTAGCTGACTGAGGTTGGAGCCTCCTGTAGGTTGGTGCCTGCAGAAAATTGAAGGGAGTTGGTGCTTCCTTGCAAGTTGTAGCTTGCAGAATTGAGGTAGGAGCCTCCTGTGGGTTGGTGCCTGCAGAAAAACAGTGGTGAGAGGGAGTTGGAGCTTGCCTTTGCATCACAACAATAATAAGATGTGGTTTTCTCCCTTTATGGGTTTCCACTTATATCTGGTGTCTCTGTGCATGATATTTATGTATTGATCTGATATGTATCATTTGCTTAATACCTGTTGCTCTCATATTAACTCTACTGTTATATTATACTAATACCTGCTGCTTACATTCCAAGATTACTCACATATTAAATTGGATATGAAATGAAGGTGTAAATAAGTTTAATGAAAAGTTTTAAAAGTTAAATGAAGGTGTTAAACTGATTCACCCCCCCCCTCTCAGTTTAACTAAAGGTTCAACAAATAAATCCTTCTTGATTACAACTATAGTCTTTGATTTCTTTTATAGCAACAACTCTCTCGTGCGGTGTTGTACCTACATTCACCAACAAACTATTAGTTTAAAAAAAATAAGACCTTTTGGCCTCTTTTGATGCTTTAGGCATCAATCTCCCATCATCGACTTTCTGGTCTTCAATAGATTCTGTTTCGAACAATTGGCTGCTTCCACCTTCATCCTGCTGGATCAATATTTCTGTCTCCTTTATGTCTCTACGGACACAACTCCCTTGCTGCTCCTGATCTTTAATCTCAAGTCCAAATAATTTCTGCTCAACTTCTCTGACTTCGACATCATAGTTGTTAATGTCGCTTTTTGTACATACACTTACATCATTATCTGAAAAGTTATAACATTCATTCAAATCTATAAACATGTCATCTCTATCATGCATAGTAACTGTAATTTCCACTGGATCAGGTTCTATAAGTTTTACTTCTCCATCAGGTTCCTTAAGCCATCGTTCCAAGAACTCTATTTCCATGTGAAATCTTTTCAGCACTTCATCACAAATTTCCTTCCCAGCATCATACTCCCTTTGGAAATCTTTTTGAGTTGTCCTAGTTTCAGCATCATTACATTGTAAACTTTTTTCAGCAAATTCATGACACAAATGCATTTTTTTACCTCCTTGGAGTATCTCTTCGGCATTTCCATTTTGATTTTTGCTCCATAACAGCTTCAACTTGATGTCTTACCCCAAATAAGAATTTATTTATGATTTCTTCCTATTGTAACAAATAAATACCTTTCTCCTTTGAAAGGAATTCTTCATCAGACTCCACCTCGAGAGTTTCATTCTCCTCTGTGACAGTTCCATCAGACTGTTCACCATCTCTCGCACATCCTGCAAACATACATAAACTGTGAGAGAAAATACAAGGCTTCATAGCCTCATCTGCTTCTCTCGCTGACACATCTTCAGACTCTTTTGAACTATCCCAATAGTTTGTGAGATCTTCCTCATTGATCTCTTCACCCAGAATTTCACCTTGTTCTAGGTCACAAATGGAAGCATCCATTTTTAACTCAACCTCTCTGAGTTCTTCACACCTCAACATCTGCTCGAGCTTCCTCAGCTCTTCCGTCAACTATATGTTTACTTGATTTTCCCTCTTTGTGTGTACCCTCTGCCACTTTACCTTATTTCTCATGGTCCAACCATGTGTTCGCTCTTTCACATTTTCCTACAACAACTCCATTAACAATTCAAGGTGAATTGTTATCTCAGCCTTCTCCTGCTCATAATCTTCATCCATCAACTACTCATATATGCCACTTGCCTTGGAATTTTCCTTCTTCTTCCCTCTGCTGTGGTTTTCATCAAATCTTTGGAAATGGCTATTAATAGTCATCTTCCTCTTCTTTTTGAACTTCATCTGTTCACATGTGGATTTCATTTAATCCACTTCTCAGCAATCCTTCACACTTGCCATTCATCAATGCAAGCTTTCCTCCCGCGCTTGGCTTCTCTTGGTTCTCTGTCTTGGAACCAATCTCTGGACAATTCTCTTGCTTCACTTTGCGGCAAACAACACTTTAGTAATGCATGTGTTACAATTACCAATTCTTTTGGGTGTTGGGCTCTACCGATTGTAAACCCAATTACATTCAGACTTTTTCACTTAGCTTACGACTCTTTGACTTCAGACTTACATCGATTCTTCATCTTGGATGAAAAATACTCAATCTTAACTCAAACTATCCAAACTTTCATTTGACTCTAACATTTGTTTTCACTTCAAGACTCGACCCAATAATTATGGCAATGGATATTTTGACTTAATTCAAGTTATACAATCCTCCAACAATCATACATGCCTAATACATTTTTAGGATGTAAAATCTTCACTTTCTTTCATATTTCATTCTTATGAAAAATCATCAGTTTGCCCTTATCATTTCACATGATACTGAAGTCTTTAGTTGAAATGTGATTCAGGTTTTTCAAGATTTATTTTAAGTTGAAAATAAATAAACCATTCAATCTTCAATGTTCAAAAACACCTTCTTGAATTATCATACCTCATGCTTCTGTCAAGGTTATTTAATAAACCTTTCTCTTTGCAGTCTCAACCCTCTGGTTTCCAATTCATACTGTCATGACCTCCCAAATCCACTATGACAGCATTAGAGTTTAATGTGGTCTCGAAAACCAGGTCTACACGTTGACGCAAAAATGCAACAAATATTCCCTTTCATTAGCTCCAAATTTAAGTGTTATTCTTCCTCACGCTTCCGCGACTTCACTCTGCAACTTCCCAATTCCAAAATGATGTAGGAAAACAAAATTCCCACTTTCAATTTAATATAGCAAGATATTCAATTTTACTAAGGTCTAGATTTGCGCTTCTAACTTGATGGACTTATTCTGTATTCACCACTTAATGGCAATTCCAATTTCCACTCCTATTAACACATATGACAATCCGGCTTATGGCACTGTTTTTATTCAAGCTCCATTCCCAAATACGGACAAAATTCTTTGGGGACATGGTTGTACATCCAACAATGTCAAAATGTTGCTTTGCAAATATGTATTTAGTTTTTAAAGCTAAACAAACTCAATGCAATCTTTATATTTGAATCCATGCTCACCTAAACCAATATAGTTTATAACTCTATGTCATAGCCAAGCAACATGCTAATCACCATAATTTCGAATTCGATTTAATTGTTATGCAATTCACAACAAAACGCAGTCATTACTGTAAATGGGAAACTAACTCACGGAAAATTTCTGCGTATATAACCTCTAATGTCACCGAAACCAATTACACTGCATTTTTGGAAGTGTTCATTGCAAAGTTGTTCTGCGTCACATATGACCCACTGAACGCTGTCAATTTCTTCGTAGACATCAATGCCTCGAACCAATATGTCTTTTCTAGTATTAACATAGCATTAAATTACGATCTAGCTTCATTGAAGGACGTGATACACCTTTACTCCATCCCTCCAGCTTCGAATGTTGTCCTTTGCTTTAGTTCCAGCAACCCGAATTTTGTTTGCTGCAAAAACCCTTCTAATCGCTCTTAACGCTACCAATATTGCTACCAATTCATCTGTTCTCACTTCAATGCTGTCCTTCCTTCAAGTCATAGCATCGATTTTCTCATACATTGCCCAACTCGGCTTCACTAGTGATGTAAACTCCGGGTTCTTACTATATTCGATGAGTCCACCAAGGACCATTGCAATTGTATAACATGATTAAAATTGCATCACAAAAACAGAACTGATTTGATTTTTTATGGAGCCTTCGCTCATATCAAACCAACATTAAATCTTCTTCCAATTACCACCATCCTTCAAACCTTACGACTAAAAGAAATTCCACATAGTGGCACGATCTATTGTGCACGTTGTTTGTTTGCGATGACATGTTATAGTCATAAGTCATCCATTGGTTTCTGGACGTAATTATGTATATATCACAAGTTTGTGAGTGATTACTCCGCGGCTCTGTGTGCGGTCAATGCCACAGACTTATTATAAATCACCCATTTGGTTGTTGTGCGTGTATATATATATATACATATATATCATAGAATTGTGAGTAATTACTCCATGACCCTGTGTGCAGTCAATGCCACAGACTTGTCCTGCGTGGTTTGTATAACACCACACCACGCTTTACTGCGTGCTCATCCCAAATCTCCACGGCTCTGCTTCACTGCATGCGCTCCTTCATACCCAGCTACATTCATACCACAGTTGCGTTCACTGTGTGCTCCTGTCACGGCTGCATTCACTGTGTGTTCATACCACAGTCATGTTCATGCCATAGCTCCACTGCGGCTTGTGGTTTCCAACCCAAACCGTGTCTTTTTCAATCTATGGGAATACAATGCCATAACTCCTCATTCCACCACCTGTGTTTTTACTTATTCACAACAAAAATCATCTCCCTGCAATTTCCATGCTAATCTATGGCATATCAATATACTTGCAGATTCAAAACAAAATGTAGAACATGTATCTTTCTGGCTTTGATACCAAAATGATGCCAGGGTTCTGGGTTAAACAGATCCTAGCATATAAAAACACAAGTGCTTCCTTCTTGATTAAAAATCTTATCTAATTCTTCATTAAACAAAACAACTGATGTTGTGCAATATATACATAAAGGGAAAGAGAGTCACGTAATAAAAATATTGATTTAAAACATAAAAACTCTTTGGCCAAATATTACAATGGGCGGCCTCTTGGCTCTCGACCCTTCAGAACATTTCTCCGACTCTCTCTCTCTATTCCTCTCTCTCCTCACCTCTATCAGCTATGTTTCATCCTCACAAAACCCTCCTATTTATACATAAATAATGAATTTATTTCACTCCATAAATTCCTCCACACAAATCTCAACTTAAAATCTAATTTATATTTATCTTTTTTTTGGACTCAACTAAGTCCTGTTTATGGAATTCCTCATCCCTAGATTATCTACCTAATTCACTCCACTCATATCCTTAATTACTTAAGGAATATTTACAATAATCCTCACATTTATAATTTCTCTCCTAATTTATTAAAAATGAGCAATTTAATTAATAAAATAATTAAAATATCTCACCCCCTTAATTACACAATTGAATAATGAAAATTTAGCTTTGATGCTCCTGCATCAGAGGCAGTTCTGGAGGACAACAGGTTGAAATAATTTATCAACATTGATATTCCAAGGCCTGTAGCAGCATACACCACTCTTTTTGATGCTTGGAAAAAGAAGGTTGCAAATGCAAGGAGGATATTATTAGAGGGAGTTCAAGATCACATTGTCTCAAGTTTCCATGGCAAGACGACTCCATATGCAATGTCGAAGGCCTTGACAGACCTGTTTTCAAAACAAAACTGACCACAGAAAATTGGCACTGAAGGACAAGCTCAGGAAATCAAAATGGAGAAAGGAAACACTATTCCGAAATAATTGATCAAGTTCATCCAATGTCGAGATGAGCTTGGAAGTGTCAGGATTACTATAGCGGATGATGACTTGGTGAGCCTACCACTACTAGGCCTTCCTAAGAGTTGGCATAGTTATCAGGACTCTGTCAATGGGAGGGAGAATATTGGGAGCGACTTTGGTAAAATTTGGTACAATAATAATTCACGTGGAATACCAAGGATGGATCCTCATCCAAGACAGATGATGAGGAAAATTGTGCCTTGGATGGTAATGCAAAGAAGGGGAAGGGAAAGAAATCCTATTCCAAATCTGAGACCGACAAAGAAGGCAAGAATCGTGACATGTCCAGAGTGAAATGTTTTCACTGTCACGAGCATGGACATTATGCCACCAATTGTCCATAGAAGAATAAGAACAACAACAAGTCTTCAGTATCTAGAGCGGGTGATGCTTTGGCTTCACAGTTTGAGTTGGACTTCTCATTCATTGCATGCAAGGTGTCTAGTGCGATGGGATTAGTGTGGTACTTGGATAGTGGTGCATCTTTCCATAAAGGGATACAAATAACTATTTAGTAGCTTGGTGGAGAAGGATCTTCAGATGCACATAGAGATGGGTGATGACGGGAGGTATAGCGCTACCAGGATTAATACAGTTACTTTCTAGAGACAATCAAGTAAACCTTTCTTATTAAAATATGTCATGCATGTACCAAGCTTGAAAAATAATTTAGCTTCAGTTTCTATGTTGAAGGATAGAGGATATAATGTGGTTTTCAGTGAAGGGAAATTATTCCTTTGCCACAAATTCATAGGATAGGTTAAGAAGATTGGGGTTCGTGTGAAGAACCTCTAAAAACTTGATGTAGAAGGCTGTGCAACATTGATGAGTAAAGCAGACAGAGTGGTGAGCCGAGATGAGGGTGAGTTATGGCACAAGAGATTGGGCCATCTACACCACAGTGCTTTGAAGGTCATGCAATAGATTTCTACGGGGCTTCCAAAGGGTACTCTTGCACAGATAGACACATGCAAGGGATGTACCATGGGGAAGTATACAAAGGCCACTTTTCACAAGAAGGCAAACCGAGCAACGGAAATCCTTGAGAGAGTTCACTCAAATGTTTGTGGACCATTCTCTAGGGCTTCTACTACAAAGAACAGGTATTATGTGATTTTTTTTTTATGATTTTTCTAGAAAGTGTTGGATCTACTTCATGCAGAAGAAAGATTAGACGTTCTCAAAATTTTGTGAGTTCAAAGCACTGGTTGAAAAATATACAGGGAAGCAGGTGAAGGCTCGAAGGAGCGAAAATAGTGGTGAGTACATCTCCAATGAATTCAAGAACTTCTGTGCCAAAGAAGGAATTCAGAGAGAGTTGATTGTGCCTCATAACCGACAAAAGAATGGGGTTGCAGAAAGAAAGAACATAACAACTGTGGGTACAGAACGAGCTATGTTACATGATTAGGGTTTACCGTTGCATCTGTGGGCAGAGGGATGCAACACAATGTTATTTGTGCAGAACGATAGTCCTCATCAAATACTTGGCATGAGTACACCAGAGGAGGTTTTTTCTCGTAAGAAATCTAAATTTTCATATTTTAAATTTTTTTGTTCATCTGTCTATTGCCATGTGACCAAAGATGCCAGGAAGAAGCTAGAACCAACAACATAGATTGGGATATTTTTGGGGTACACTGATACTCCCCACAACTACCGAGTGTATTTTCCGAACATCTGGATGAAAATTTTCAGACGAGATGTAAAATTTGATGAGGAGAAAGCCATGTGATTGTTCCTAGAGAGGGAGATTGATTTTCATGCAGATGAGGAACTCTTGGTTCCAAAGGATGATCCTCAAGATGTGGAGAAACCACATGAGGAGGATCATGGAGTGGAAGAAACCACTCATGCAGAGCCATCCACCAGACATGGTAGGAGGCACACCATAGATACTGACAGACTAAGACTTGATGCGGTAGAACATGTATGAGCACCTACATCACTTAAGGGTATTTGAGTTAGAGGATTATGTGATGGGTGACTTCCCAGGAAGTCCGTCCAAGCCTCCGAAGTGATGATTGAAGCTATGTGAGTGATGATTGAGGCCATGCGATTCATTTCACTAGTTTCAATCCCACTTCTTCACTATGTGAGTGTGATTAGTCAGTTACAATTACCTCTCATAAAAATAGTCATAAATGAATGATCTACTTAACTCAGTTGAATCCCAAAAATAATATCTAATATAATACATTGCTAAAAATTTTATACTTATAAATTATTAAATTATTTTAGAGTCAAATCAATTATTTAATCAACTAACTCTAATAAATACATAATATTGTGGATTGGCTCGATGATAGATTGATATTCTTTCTACTGTGCATCATAAAAACTTGGTATCTTTACTCGGTTATTGTAATGAATTGAAAAGATTGATGCTTCTATACGAGTACATGTCTAAAGGGTCGTTAAAGGATGACCTCTATGGTAAATATGCATATAATTATAATAATGATTTCTTTGTTTGTTTTTGAGTTGATCATGGAAAATTAAAAGAAGTGACTAATTTTCATCTATGTCCAGGGGAATCAGAACTAAATAGGAAATCTAGGGTCAAAATAGCTTTGGATGCAGCATTGTGTAGGTTTTGTTCCATTATTAGAATTTTTATAATTTAAATTTTGCTTTTTATGATAATTTAAAAAACTAGACTGATAATAAAATGGTGAGACTTTAAATATATTTTGAAATTTATTTAAACATATTTTAATTTTTTAATTTTATTTTTTTAAATATAATTAATACATTACAAAAATAGACAACACTTGACCATTACCATTAAAGAGGAAAATATATTAAATGGAAACTAAACTAATATCTAGTACATTTGAGCTTCTTTCCAAGCTCTGAGTATAGGTGTAAAATTTTAAAACGAACTAAATAATTGATTTTTTTAAAAATAAACTAAATAATTAGGTTTTTTTTTTTCAATATTATAAACCAAAATTTGATCTACCTTAACCATTATCATCACCAATTAAATCTAAACTTTGCTTTATTCAAATATCCATGACAACAAAATAAAATAAATTGTAAATAATTCTAATTATCATTGGTCACCTTGTTATTCATGTGATTCAAAGGACTTGAATACATGCACGTATTTTGCACCCTGAAGATTATTCACATGGTTATCAATACTGCCAACATATTTCTAGACATAAATTTGAACTCAAAATTGGGTGACTTTGGTCTTTCAAGAATTTGGATTGATGGGGAAGTTTCTCATGTTACAACTCTTGTCAAAGGAACTGCAGGATACCTCGATCCAGAGTATGTTACAGAGATAACTTGCACTCCTTTTGCAATATTCTTGATGCTGAAGAAAATGTATTGATTGAAGGAGCATGGACATATTCAATTTTGTTGGCATTTTCAGGTAATTTTTCTTTTGGTTGTGTTATATCAGGTATTTCAGCACTAAAAAATCGATAGAGAAGAGTGATGTGTATAGTTTCGGAGTGTTTTTGCTAGAGATTATATGTGGTAGACCACCCATAGATGTAACACAGTCTGCTGATAAACGAAGCATCACTAGATAGGTAAGGATAATAATTTTTCAATTATATTTATCTATTTTTTTGGTTTACTGTATTAATTTCATAATAGCTATGTTCACGAATAACATTTATATTATGGAATTGAAATTTTAATTATATAATAGTAAAATAGAGTTTGAATAGATGTCTTTTGGATTAATCACATCATAATGATTTGGTTTATCTTTCAAATTAACTAATGTAATTTTCTGGCTTCTTCCTTAAAATACTACTGATAAGGCTTCTTCCTTAAAATACTACTGATAAGGCTTTTTTGATAATATGGATATTTACTGGCCACACCTTTGATAGAGTTGGATGCAATTCCTAGAAAAATAGAGGAAATAATAGACAAAAAGTTGGGTGGAAATTACAACTTGGAATCAGTCACTCATGTTGCCAAAGTTGCGAATAAATGTGTTAAGGCTGAACCATCTTTTAGGCCAAACGTGAGGGAGGTAGTTACTGTTGGAACATGTAATTCCTACTTGTTTGTGATTTTCTCTATGTATAGAGTCTGTTCCTATTTGATAGGTTAGTTCCTAGTTTGGTGTTGAGGTTGAGATATTCTCTCAACCAAATTATTTTGCGTCTAAGATAGCTTCTCTATCTTGAGACTATTCCTTATGTATATATGTAACTTGATTTAATTAATGAGACAGAGCTTGTATGCTCAGTTTCTAAGTTGGTATCAGAGCCCGTTTGGGCCTGGGCCTGGACCTTGGCCCCTCCTAGACCGAGGGAAATAAGAGATTATATTATTTTATTTTAGTATTTTAAGCTTGTCCATCGATGAAGGTTCTAAAGAGTGGATAGATTAAGCCGAACAGAGTGCACCGTATGAAAGACTGCACGGTGGCGATATGGAATACTGCATGCTAGTTAAATAAGAACGTGGAGCTCAAAGTGATGATCGAAATCCCGTTGGTCAAGATAGAGGAGGAGCATCATTTTGCTGTGAGCCATCGACACTGTAGCACGAGATAGGATTTTTCAGGCGGAAGGAAAGCAATCTAGGTTGGGACTGTTACTGTTCTGTTATATTATGAGAGGAGGTTGGCAAAGATATTGTGTGGGGTGAAATGGCATCTCTAATGCCTGGAATTTTGCTGAAGCTCTTGTAGCACATGAACACTGATGTGAAAATTAGCAGCGATTACCGAAAATTTTTGCTGCCATGGATGACGAGGAGGAGCTATGGCCCAATCATGGCTTCCACATCAAGGTCTATGATTTGGTGCATGCAACATATGCGGCCCTCACTAAAGAGGATCGCCACCTCATCCTCAGAGACAAGCTGAGGCTGGGTCAGTTCATCTACGTGTCCCATCTGGAGGCTGGTTCACCTCTTCCCATCCTACATGGCATCCGACCAGATCTGCGACGTTACCTTTCTATCGACATTGGGAATCTAGAGGACATCTTTGGTTCGAATCCACTCCACTTCCATTGATTCTTATTGCTTGTTTTCAAGTCGTTCTCTCTATATAACTTTCTTTTATATTTTTCTATTAATCGATCGATATATCCCTTGCAGCGGTCGATTGAATGGAGGGAATTTTATGTTTGTGTAATAGGGTGATAACACAAAGCCTCTGAGCACGTACGCACTGAAACTTTGAACAGATGGGTAATAGGTGGTCTGGTTCGAATTCGCTCAGCTTCCTGTTGGAATCGCCATAGTGCGGTGGCAATTCTTCTGTTAGCTCTCGTAGGTCCATTGATGGAAGCCGGAAGTCCTACGATGGTGGAGGTGTGGCGGCCAAGTCTCCGCGACTCATCCAGCAGAGGAAATCTCTTAGTTCTATGGATGAAAAATCGTTGACTGTCTTTCCCCAATATTTTGACGTGGCGAGCTAGACTGGGAAAGCAAGTGAAAGTATTTTCATGAGAGTATGTAAATAGATGGCCTTGAAATTTCAAATGATTACGGCACGCAGAACCTTGTGATCACGCCTTCCGATCAGAAAATCTTCCACCACTCCGGAGAACCGTAACAAGCTCATTGCCTGGAAAAGCATGTGCTTTGTTGCCGAAAGCAAGAAACGTGTTCGGTTTCGGAGGGATCTCTTTGATTTATGATATATATGGTTTTTTTCATATTAAAGTTTCATGTTGCAAAGGTCAGCTGGTGATGCTGGTCACTGGTGTTGTGTTGTGAGTGTGTCCAGCAAATCTGTCCAACAAATTCAAATCTTTCTTCCTTGATATGAATTTCATTCATAGGCATCCATTCAGGCTCGTCATGGTGCTTTCCTGCTTGGTTTCAGTCTCAGAAACAGTGGACTGAACAACCAGTTGTGATAAACTCCAGCCAAATTAATTAGCTAAGGTCACTCTTTCGAGGATTACAACCTATAAGGTTTTCTCTGAGAATGGATGCTGGGATGCTGATATACTTGCAGTCTTTGACGATGCCATTAAGGATGGAGTTGATGTATTATCTCTTTCTCTCGGTGCTTCTTCATACCTTACACCAAATCTATTGACAGATGCTGTAGCCATCGGTGCATTTCATGCGGTACAGAATGATATTTTTTGCTATGTTGGTAATGATGGGCCTTATTCCTACACGGTTTTCAATATTGCGCCATGGATCTTGATGGTGGCAACAATTACTATTGACATATATATGAATGAAGCCGATCTATGTGTGGTTGTTGTTGGTAGAGGAGCCCGTGGGTGATGGAATGTGGTGGCAGTGAGTGCACTTGGTTTTTGAAGCGTCCATATTCATTTGAGTTATAACTAAGTGAAACCACTTCTATTCATGTGCATGTTCTTATACCAGTCGAAGCTCATGCAATGGAAGCTCTGGAAGTCATGAAGCTCCTTTTGACCATATATGTGAGAAGGCATGTTTGGAAGTCTCTTGTGTCGGCACCAGATTTCCATCGATGATGATGGAGAGCTGAATATGGTGCAATGAGCATGGATGTTTGTTGTGTTAGTTGCATTACTGTGGCGATGTTACTGCAGATCTGACCTGTGTGTCATTGCATGCTCTAGAAAAGTGTTGGTAAGCCTTAATGGCTAGTGGCCCCTTTGTGTCTGGTGTGCCTTAGTGGCTGGAGAGCCTTCGTGGCTGTGATAAGCCTTTGTGGTTGTGATAAGCCTTTGCGGCTGTGTTGAGCCTTTGCGGCTGTGTTGAGCCTTCATGGCTGTGTTGAGCCTTTGCGGCTCTGTTGAGCCTTCGTGGCTGAGTTGAGCCTTTGTGGCTGTGGTGAGCCTTCATGGCTATGTTGAGCCTTCGTGGCTATGGTGAGCCTTCATGGCTGTGTTGAGCCTTGGTGGCTGAGTTGAGCCTTGGTGGCCACATTGTATCTCCTCAAGGCTGAGCGCCTGAGTGATGGAGGTGAATTACTGCTTGTCGAAATGTGAACTAGCAAGTAGGTGAAAGGGTGTTGCTCATGCATGTTCATGAAGCAACGTGGAGTGATCAGTTGTTAGTGATCTGATAGGGATCAGATCAAATACAATGTGCAGTGCAGGATCTTGGATCATCTCACAACAACAGTGTGGGCAGTGTTTTGGTGAACTGAAATTAGCGGCAGTCTGTCCGCAGTAGTGAATGGCATGGCCATGTGTTGAACGTTTCAAAGAAGGGAGTGTTTACTCTCTGGTGCTAGTGAGCACAGATTTAGACCCAGGTTGAAGGATTGTGAAGTTAAGTTGGTACTTTTGTCTTAATGCAAAAAAGTCACAGTAATATTTTGAGTTTGGAATGTGTTTTTATATTGTTTTGAAGGGAATATGTCTTCAAAGTTTGTATACATATTGAGATTCACGACCTCAATATGAAGTCATTTTGTTAGAATTCGTGACTCTAACTAATGACAAGAATAGCATGGAGATTCAAGACCAGTACATCCAAAATTCAAAAGTACAAAATCTATGATAGAAATATTCAAGTGAGAAAGCTCTAGCAAGTGAATGCTATGGTGAGCGGCAAAGGAGGATGGAAAATCAAGTTTGTAAGAGTTTGTTTTGTGTGAGTTTCTTCGAATAAACTCATGACCATGAGTATGAGTCACAGTTTGTAATTAGAAGCAAATCTACATGTCATTTATTGTTTGTATGTGCTATAAGACCCAGAGAGACATGCATACCCCTTTGTTATATGTTCCCTCTGTCAGAGAGTTTTAACACCCTGGAAGAGTGTGTCATGCGGGATGGATACACTTGGGTGGACCATATTGGTTTTAGACTCCATAAGGTGAAATTTTATATCAAGGGGGAGTTAATCAAGAGGTTGGATGAGCCATGTATGTGAAGGACTTCCTAGTAGACTAGCGGTTGCAGCGGTTGGAACCCTTGCATTTCGGTAGATGGTTGTTCCTTTATATGGGCATCGACAACAACATGAACAAGATACAAAGTGTAATTACCAAACAGAACCAGTGTAATTACCAAATAGTACCAGTTGTAGATCTTGCAGATAGATATTGAGATAAGTAGTCATTAAGGGGGAGTGTTGGAATATGTAATTCCTACTTGTCTTCAGTTGTGATTTTCTCTATGTATAGAGTTTGTTCCTATTTGATAGGTTAGTTCCTAGTGTTATGACATGCAACTATTGATACTTTTAGCTCTTTATAGAATTTTTTTGAATTTCTTTTATTGTCCTCTTTATTTACTTTTAATATAATAATTATTTTGATATATTAATGAGATGAATACATTCATCAAATTCATAGTAGTATTTTGGAATGTTGTTTACATCGTTTTTCATGTTGTTTAATTTTCTTATTTTTTTAAGTGGTTATTGTTATTTTTCTTACAATCAACCATTCAAAGATAAAAACCAGTTATATGAGCCAATCATTAAAAATCAAGATGGAATTCCATATCACTGTGACATGTAACTAATAGTATTGTGACATATTTATAGAATGTTTTTTAATTGTTTTTATTGTCCTCTCTATTTTCATTTAGTATAATAATTATTTTCATGTATTAATGAAATGAATACATTCATGAGATCCAATATAGTAATATATGAGAAATTTCTTACATCATTTTTCATGTTGTTCAATTTACTTCCATTTTTTAAGTCGCTATTGTTCTTTTGTTTACAATAAACAATTCAGACATATACAGCCAATTATATGAGCCAATCATTTAAAATCAAGATTCAAGTCCATATCCCTATGACGTGAAACTAAAAATATTTATCAACGTGGTTTGCTAAATATGTTGTGGTTTGGTTCAATGACAACATATTTATATTTGATAATAATATTAAACTAATATTAATATATACATTGACATTAATTTAAATACAAATACAGAATTACTAACATTATTAATATTTCATTTTAAACATTAAGTTTAAAAATTTGTGATTTCTTGTTAATTATTGTAATAGGGGTCATATCACTCATTTAATTTTATGACTAATTTCATGTGTACAATATGTATTTCTAATGAGGTTTATAACATGGCATTTTTAAGATTAATTTTTTTAACAACAATACAAATGTGGTGCTCTATTATATATATATATATAGATGTTTCTATCTCTTTGTGTATTAATTTTTATTTTGTCATTTTTTCTTTCAAATGCAGATATGGATAATAATGATGGCATATATTATAATCAAGCGGTGGCAAATATTTCTAGACTGATCAGTTTTCCTTCTTGTCTTCAAAACAAGTTCGACAGAAAACATGGCTTCCATCCTGCTTTTTTTTATGAGCATCTTCGTGTGCTAGATGGAATGAAAATGAATGTAAAATACTTGTTGCATGTGCACATGAGGGAGGCTGAGAGAAAGACAAGAAGGGATTGGTTGGAAAGCGTTAAGTATCATGATCATTATCATGTTGATTTGAATTGGTGTTCCTCTTGTGGTCAGTCTGGTTGTGTTCTCGAAGAGGCTATTTGATAAATGACCTTTGATGGAGAGTTTTGAGTCCATTTTTGTAGTGGGATTTCTTTATGTAAAGACAAAAAAAAACATAATTTAATTTCAATGTTATTTTTTTGGTTTCGCTGATGACTGAATTGAATATCACTTTAGTATAATAATTTATTCAGTTTATAATATTAACAATCAGTAAGGTTGATTGATCACTTGCGGTCTATCATAATAATAATCATGTGACTTTAAAATTCCTCTCTATTTAAAATATTGGGTCATATTATTTATTGAGCTATTGTGTTTTTAATATTGTTCCCTTCACCTTATTGGTCCCTTGGGTTATTAATATTTTTCCCTTGGGTTCACCAATTTCTTTTGTTTCTAATATTAAATCATTGGGTTATTAGTTCTTTTGTTTTATAATATGAATAATACCTTGGGTTATTTATTAGTGTTTATTAATTTCTTTGGTTTTTATATATATTTTTTTATTAATTTTATTAATCCTTCGACTTTATTAATCACTTGAGTTTATCAATAATTTTTATTTCTAATACTAATTTGTTGGGTAATATTTCTCCCTTAGGTTCACCAATTCCTTTTGTTTATAATATTAAACACTTTGGTTTACTAGTTCTTTTGGTTTATAATATGAATAATCCCTTGGGTTAATTATTAGTGTTTATTAATTTCTTCAACTTGAGTATTTTTTTATTAATTTTATTGATCCTTTGACTTTATTAATCAGTTGAGTTTATTAATAATTTTTGTTTCTAATACTAATTTGTTGGGTTTATAATATTAATAATCCCTTCAGTTTATTGATGTTCTTTGTTTATAGTATTAATAGTCCCTTTGCTTTATTGATGTTTAATGTTTATAATATTAATATTTCACTATATTTGTTGATCCATTGGGTTTATAACATTGATTCCTTAATTTTTCGAATTCTTTCGGTTCTTAATATTATTTCTTTCAGTTTATTAAATCAAAATATTGGGGTTTAAATCTTAGTCCGAGAGTTTAATACTAATGCATGGTCCAATTTCACATTATGAAAAACACTGACTCAATATGAAACAACCATGGGAAACCATTGTTAATTAACGTTAGCCATATTCGATCAATGTCATACATGATCAAATGTCGCATTCTGACAAATATTGTCTCAATATGAAAATCACCCATGGCCAACCATGGTCATAGTTGGTCCAACGTCGCATTGTGACAACAATTGTCTCAATGTTTAAATCAAGCATGGTAAACCATGTTTATTCCCCTCGGTTTATAATATTAATAATAATGTGACTTTATCAATGATTTTTATTTAAAAAATTTATTTCCAAGATTTATTAATCTCTTTATTAATCATGTGAGTTTCTCATTCATTTTCATTTAAAATATTTATTCGTAGCCTTTACTAATCTTTTGGTTTTTTGTATGTATCCCTTGGCCTTGTTGATCTCTTATGTTTTTAATATTTTTCCCTTGGGTTCCCCAATTCCTTTGGTTTATAACATTAAACCCTTGGGTTTATTAGTTCTTTTTGTTTATAATATTAAATATCCCTTATGTTTATTAATTACTTGATTTTAAAATATTGATTCTTATGGTTTATTAATTTCTTGGGTTTTGAATTTCAAATATTTATTCTTAAGGTTTGTTACTCTCTTGTGTTTTTAATATTGATCTTTTGGCCTTATTGATCCCTTAATTCTTTGGATGCTTTTAGTTTGTAATATTATTCCATTCAGTTTATTAAATCCAAATATTGGGGTTTAAATATTGGTCCTAGAGTTTAATAATAATGCATGGTCCAATTTCACATTATGAAAAACACTGACTCAATATGAAAATCAACCATGGGAAACCATTGTTAATTAGCATTAGCCATAGTCGATCAATGTCATCCATGATCAAATGTCACATTCTGACAAATATTGTCTCAATATGAAAATCACCCATGGCCAACCATGGTCATAGTTGGTCCAACGTCGCATTGTGACAACAATTGTCTCAATGTTTAAATCAAGCATGGTAAACCATGTTTAGTCCCCTCGGTTTATAATATTAATAATCATGTGACTTTATCAATGATTTTTGTTTAAAAAAATGATTCCTAAGATTTATTAATCTCTTTATTAATCATGTGAGTTTCTCATTCATTTGCATTTAAAATATTTATTCCTAGCCTTTACTTTAATCTTTTTTATTTTTTATATGTATCCCTTGGCCTTGTTGATCTCTTATGTTTTTAATATTTTTCCCTTGGGTTCCCCAATTCCTTTGGTTTATAATATTAAACCCTTGGATTTATTAGTTCTTTTGGTTTATAATATTAATAATCCCTTGTGTTTATTAATTAGTTGATTTTAAAATATTGATTCTTATGGTTTATTAATTTCTTAGGTTTTTGAATTTAAAATATTTATTCTTAGGGTTTGTTACTCTCTTGTGTTTTTAATATTGATCCTTTGGCCTTATTGATCCCTTATGTTTTTAATAATTTTCCCTTGTGTTCACCAATTTCTTTGGTTTATAATATTAAATCCTTGGTTTGTTATTTCTTTTGGTTTATATTATTAATAATCCCTCGGGTTTACTAATCTCTTGAGTTTAAAATATTAAATACTATGGTTTTTGGGTTTATACTATTTATTATTAGGGTATATTACTCTCTTGAGTTTGAAATATTACTTCTTAGGGTTTATGAATTTCTTCATTTATAATACTAATATTTATCCCTTAGGTTTATAACATTTTTCCATTGGGTTTACTAATTTCATGGCTTTATAATATTAAATGCTTGTGTTTATTTATTCCTTACCTTTATAATTTTAATAATCCCTTTGGTTTATAATATTACTTATTTTGGTTTACAACATTAATAATCCGTTGAGTTTATTAATCTCTTGAGTTTAAAATATTATTTCTTAGGGTTTATTACTTTTTTAGTTTTTTGAGTTTCAAATATTAATTATTAGGGTTTATTAATCTCTTGTGTTTTTAATGTTGATGAGTTGGCCTTATTCATCCCTTAGGTTTAAATTATTTATCCTTGGGCTCCCCAATTCCTTTGGTTTATAATATTAAACCCTTGGGTTTACTAGTTCTTTGGTTTTATAATATTAATAACCCCTTGGGTTTATTAATCTATTGAGTTTAAAATATTATTTCATAGGGTTTTTTAATTTCTTAGGTTTTTTATTTTAAAATATTAATTATTAGGTTTTATTAATCTCTATTGTTTTTAATATTGTCCTTAGCCTTATTGATATCTTAGGTTTTTAATATTTATCCCTTGGGTTCACCGATTTCTTTGTGGTTTTATAATATTAAACCCTTGGGTTTATTAGTTCTTTTTATTTATAATGTTAATCATCCATTGGGTTTATTAATCTCTTGAGTTTAAAATATTAATTCTTAGGGTTATTAATCTCTATTGTTTGTAATATTGATCCCTTAAGTTTATAATATTTATCCCTTGGGTTCGGTGATTCCTTTGGTTTATAATATTAAACCCTTGGGTTTATTAGTTATTTTGGTTTATAATGTTTTTTTCAATAAACTAATGCTATTATGTATGAGATTCTTTGTTACAAAGCGCTTACAGTGTCATCGGGGAGCACAGGCAGGGCTTGAAGAACATGCTAAACATAGAGAGTCTGGACTGCCTGAGATGGGAAACCAGTCCTTTAGAAATCATATTGGCCACCCTAGGATGGGAAACCGGCCTACAATTTATACATGATGTTTTAACAGAAAGAAATAAACTAAGAGTAACGATCAGCTTTTCCCGCTGCACGTTGAGACAAAGAGACAAAAAATTCCAACGGAAATTTGACATGCCGTGATTGTATTTGAGCATATCACTGATCCTGAGTTGGTGACGGAGGCTCTTCCACCACCCTGCAAGCGTATTCATCTTCATAGTCATTCATGACGCCTTTAAGGGTGCCTTCCTGGATCGAGACTCCAACCATCATGCACAATGCTTCTTCTACGTGGTGGGCAGTGCCTGCTGTCTGAGCCGTGCATTTGGGTGGGCTTGAGGTAGGAGGAGGCATCGGGGAAGCTTCAGGGGAGGGAATGGGGAAAGGAGCCTTTACTTTAAGCGTAATCGTGATGTATGCAGTGACAATGGGATTGTCATGAGAACATTCAAAGCGAAATTCAGCACGCTGAGACGTTTGGCGGATGGGCAAGCGAGCAGACCTGTGGGAGGCGGGAGGAATTGCAGCATTGGGAGGGTCAGCAAAGGGGAGAGGGAATGGCTGAGCCAGAGGAACAGAGACACAATGATGCCTTCGACTACTACCATGACACATCTCCTGAGTCTCTTCAGCAGAAGAAGACCCTGAGACGGAACTAGAGTGAGGTCGAGGATGTGAGGCTCGCCCTCTACTGGAGCCACGCGTGCTTCGCATTCTATGTCATATGCACGACATGGTGGCTGAGGCTGGCGAAGATCAAATACAATGCAAGGGGCAAGCCGGAGGCCCAAAAACACAGTGAGGGGAAATTCCGAAAGAGCAATCTGTCGTTTGAGCTTCAAGAGGGGAGGCATCGCCCTAGTAATCCACCATTCGATCCTGGTGAGTGGGATTGGTTCGACAGAAGCTGCTCTAAGAAAAGTGAAACCCAGGCAGCGGTTCAAAACAAGCAAGGAGGGTGAAATGATGCCCGATGTGGGTTCGTATGCTGGGCTTTGCATAGCCTTGAGGGCATGCATTGTTTAAAGGAGGCAGAGAGGCATTGTTGTTATCACCATTAGCCAAAAAATCTGGAATAGACGCCATAACTGATTGAATACCCATAGCGTAATGAAAGAGCGCCTGCACAGGATTAATGACTCCTCGAGTTGGTCGATTAATGAACACATAAATGTGCGTACAGGAGTCCATATGGCCATCCCACGTGAACTCCTTCGGGAGACGCGTAGGGGCCAATGTCCCATCATACATTGCAGTCACCCGCATCTGGGCGATCCTTGTGCACCAACAAAGTGCAATTTTGTAGCATTTCTCGTTCATGGATAACATTGAGGGGGCCATGAATGAGAGTATTAGTATTGTCTACTCCCAAATTGGCTAGAAGATTTGCAACTTTATTTCCCTCTCGCTTAACATGAGTGAATGAGATTTCTCTATTGCTTTTCAACCAGGAGCTTATCTGATCAATCCTGGGAGCCAAACGCCAGATGTTTGATACCTTTTCTGTGTTGGTTCACTAGAGGAGCTGATTGACCAGCTGTATGAGGCTGAGTCCTTGCCAGAGCCCTTCTAACTCAACCGAGTTGTTGGTGTCCCACCCAAGTGATCCATAGTATATGACCTATGCTTCTCCTTCCGAGTTTCTAAAAATGCCTTCAAATCCTGCTTGCCCGGGGTTTCCTCTAGAAGCGTCGTCGAAATTTATTTTGATCATCCTGGAGGGAGGAGGAGACCATTTTAGGGGAACTGCAGGGACAGTTCTATTTCTAAGGGTTCGTGTTGGCCCAAGTTTGAGATTCCAGTTCTGCCAGATGGAGATTTCTTTAGGCTGCTTGGGAAAATCCTCTTCATGCCAAGAGTGAAGAGCAAGGGATTCCTGAAGATTGTTGCAAATGATGTCCCAAATGGAATCTAGATATGAGGTTTGATTTTTAAAAATGTGTTTATTTCTTTCTTTCCATAGAGACCAGAAAAGCACACCAGGAATAAGCTACCAGAGGGCGTTGAGAAGGGAGGAATTATAAGGACGCTTAGGCCAGTTCCGAAGGATGTTATTTATGTCTCCAGAGGGTTTATTTCTCTGGCTATGAAAACTGACTTTCTCCCATAAAGTATTGGCAAGAGAGCAAGACATCATGAGATGTTGAATATCTTCATTGCGTTGATTGCAATTGGGACATTTGGATGGTCCTATGAAGCCTTTTTTGACTAAATTATCCCAGGTGAGGATTCTTTTGTGACTGAGGAGCCATAGGAAAGTAGAAATTTTTGGCCATATGTTTGGGGCCCAAATCAATTGCCAGAGAGGGTCACGAGAAAGGGGCATGGGGTGCATTAGAGAATAAGCTTCCTTCGTTGTGAACATACCTTTCGTTGTATAACCCCATCTGAGAATGTTTGGGTCCTCCAAATATTTGATTTTTCGTCGCTGAAGCTCGAGGCTAAGTGCTTCCCATACATGAACTTGAGCATGTGGAGCTATGAGGGTTGCGGATTTCCATTGCCTGAAGCCTTTGCAGTGTGATGGCATCCAGAATTGACAAATCTTGTCTTCCATTGTTGCGTTGTCATTGCCAAAATTGGTGTGAGAGAAGATCTCAAGAAGCCGTGGATTTTTCTGCCAAGAATCTACCCAGAACCTAGCAGAATTGCCTTTGCGGATCTCCCAAAAACTATGCTGTTGAATGAGCACATAGTGCTGCTTGGCTGCATTCCACACAAGAGAGCCTGTGCATTCAGGTGAAAGCCTTATTAAATCTTCAGGAGATCTATTATTGGCATATTTTGTTGTCCACATTTTAGCCCAGGGAGTGTGTGGATTTGAGATCCATTTCCACCATATACGCGCTCCCATAATTTCATTGTTGTGTATAGGGTTTCTGAGGCCAAGACCACCTGCATCCTTAGGCGTGAAAACTGTATTCCAATTAACTAGGGCCCATTTTCTATTCCTGCCAGAGGATCCCCAGAGGAAGTTCCTTTGCAGGGATTTGATCTGTTTAAGGACCCATTTAGGAGCAGCCAGAACAGAAAAGAGATAAAGAGGCATGGATTGCAGCACGACTTTGATGAGAGTGAGTCTGCTAGCCATGTTGAGGGCTCTGAAAGTCCAGGAGGAGAGCCGCGATTCAAGTTTTTCAAGGAGAAGGTCCCGGGAAGCGTTCTTGATAGCAGAGTCGATAAGGGGGGCACCCAGGTACTTATCTGGGAGAGATGCTATGGAGAAGCCAAGGATACGGGAAATATTGGCTTGAGTCATGGGAGGAGTATTGAAGAAGAAAGTCTGAGATTTGGAATCATTAATTGAGAGACCAGAAGCTTTTGAAAAAAGGTTTAAAATGGCTTTAAAAGAGCGTGCTTCTTGGACAGAAGGGTGGCCAAAGAGCATATTATCATCCACGAATTGCTCGTGAGTGGTAACAGGGGCTCCATGAAGGGAGATGCCTCTCAGAAGATGAGTATTAACTCCATTGTGGATTAATTTGCCGAGGCCTTCAGCCATAAGAACAAAGAGGAAGGGGGAGAGAGGGTCTCCTTGTCTAATACCTCTGGTGGGGGAGAAAGGGGGTGAAGGGATCCCGTTAACGAGGATGGAGAAAAAAGTGGAAGAGATGAGATTCATTATCCATCTTATCCACATTTGGTCAAATCCAAAAGCGCTTAGAATCTGCTGAATGTAATTCCAATTCAATCTGTCAAAAGCTTTAGAGAGATCGATCTTGAGGAGCATACCTAGCTTCTTGCAAATTTTTAGGGAGTGTATAATCTCATGAGTTAAAATTATATCGTCCAATATTTGTCGACCTTCCACATAGCCTGTCTGCTCGGGCGAAATGAGAAGTGGCAGGAGGGGTTTAAGCCTATTGGCTATGACTTTGGAGATGACTTTGTAAATCACGTTGCAGAGAGCAATAGGCCTAAATTTTTCGGGCTTGCTTGGTTGATCCTCCTTCGGAATTAGCGCGATGAAGGTAGCGTTGATAGAGGGTAGACACCAGTGCATGGTTCTTGATTCCTCGACGAGCTGCCAGACTTCATGTTTGATGAGGTCCCAGAAGTGATGAAAAAAGTTCGAGGTGAAATCGTTCGGGCCCGGTGCCTTGCCATCCTTAAATTGCGCCATAGCGAAATCAACTTCCTGGAGTGATACTGGGTGCAGTAACATTATATTATGCTCAGTAGTGATCAATTTTGGGATCAGCTGCATGACTTGGTCTATAGCCTGTTGTCTATTGACAAGAGGCTCTTGTTGGATGCCTTTGAAGTAATCCAAGAGCTCCTGTTCCATTTCTTCATGCTTCTCCATCCATTCCCCTTGTTGGTTGGTGATATGGCTTATTCGATTTTGAATTCTTCTTTGAATGGTAGAGTTGTGAAAGAATTTGGTATTTCTTTTGCCCTCTTTCAACCAACGAATTCTGGATTTTTGCCTCCAAAGGATTTCCTCTTGTTTGTATCTGTTTTCCCGCTGCTTCTGTAGATCCTGCTCCATAGAGTCAAGAGTCTCTGATCTTCCTTTATTGATGATTTCCTATTGAACCTCTGCCATTTTTTTCTCAAGGGCCTTTTTCTCCTTAAATATGTTTCCAAAGACTGTCTGATTCCAGTTTTTGATGTGAATTTTGAGGAATTTAAGCTTTTGTTGAAACTGATACATTTTTGAACCTGTTGGTGGGACATAGCTCTTCCACGCAACATAAACCATTTCTTTGAAGGACAGATGCGTGAGCCAAAAAGCTTCAAATTTGAAAGGTCATTTTAGATGGGACCCTATATCTTGCCATTGAAGGAGAATAGGCCAATGGTCTGAGCTAGCTTGAGGGATTATTGAGGCTGTAATGTATCCTCCTACATGAATGGCATTATCTGAAATGAGGAATCTATCTAGTTTTGAAGCAATATGTTGACTTCCCGCTCTTCTATTGTTCCAAGTGAAAATGCCGTTGGAGAAAGGGATATCTATAAGCCAATTGGAGTTGATGAAGTTTTTGAAAAAGAAACATTCTGGGTCCAGTCTTGACTGTCCACCAGATTTTTCCTCCATTCTAGTGATCATGTTGAAGCCTCCTGTAATGATCCACAGGGGATGCGTTCTATTGGAATTTAGAAGTTCCAAAGTATTTAAAAGCTCCATCTTACTGACCTGATCCTGAGGAAAGTAAACGTTGGAGAGATGCCCATGTATGTTGGTTCCAATAGGATGAAAGGTTGTGCGCAGCATGGAAGTTTGCCAACATTACTGTTTGAGTGTCCCAGGAAACTACAAGTCCTCCTGAGAAGCCTGAAGCATCCACTGCCACTGAGCTACTGCTTGGCCAAGCTTTTGATAAGATTGAGCCTAGCACTTCACTGTTACATTTTGTTTCCTGTAGAAAGAGAATTTGAGGCTTTTCTTTCTGAATCATTTTCTTAATCATCATGTACTTTCCAAGGCTGTTGAGCCCTCTCACATTCCATGACACGAGCTTCATGGGGAATTTCTTGCGAGCGGTTTCAAGAATCGCGTTAACTTAGGATATCGCCCGGAATCCACCAGCATCTCTCCCAGAGTGATGGTACGTTACCAATCTGGTTTTCGCCCTCGCTTCCTGGTTTCTTTAATTACTTTCAAGCTGTCCCAATGGCTTCCTAGTTGAATACCCAATTTCTTCTGTCGTTGAACCTTAGAAAGGGTTGCTTCAAGTGATTCAATCTGTCTAGGATTGATTTTATCAAATTCTTTTCTTCGACAAGCATCTTCTAATCCCAATAGATCCAGTTCGCCAAGATCGAAGCCTTCTGAGTCTTCATCCATGAGGGTGAGCTGACTATTTTCTGGAGCTTCCTTATTTGCTTGGCTAGGGCTAGATTGCATCCCATCCAGATCCATGAGGTTAGGGTTCCAAGTCACTTGCTTTTTTGTTGAAGTAGGATCAGATCCAGAGGGAGCCGTAGCCTGCGCCTCCGGTTGGGTAGATGCAGGGGTTTGAGAGTTGGGAAAATTCGAAGGGTCAGTGGAAGGAGAGGAGGGATGGAGGGAGGGCTGGGAGGAGTCAATCTGAGGGTTGGATTGAGCAAGGATGGCAAAGTTGTTGCTGGTGGAGGGGGTATTGGCAAGAGAACTAGGTTTTTTCATAGAGGAGGAGGATTTCATATTATGTCTCCTTCGAGTGGGAACTTTGGTAAATCCATCTGCTTCTGAATTGTCTTCAGCTTCTTTATTCTGAGCTTGAGAGTTAAGGGGATAGTCTCTGAAGAGATGTCCATGGGCATGGCACCTCCTACATCGAAATGGAACATGTTCATAGTCAAGAGGCTGAATCTATTCGAAATCATCATGAAATAGACTTACCGCGTCTGGTAGAGCTTTGTACAGATGCATGTAAACACATATTCTTGCATAGGAGGTGTGTCTTCGAAGCTTCGTCTCTTCAGCTATCTTAATGAACTCTCATAACCCTCTTCCAATCTCCTGAAGGAAATCCTCATCCCAATATTCAAGAGGCAGAGAGTATAGACGGATCCATAAAGGTGCCCAATTGAAATTTTCTCTATCTGGGTTGAATCTTTCAACCCAGTTCCTGAGATATAACCCCGCCGAGTTGAAAAAGTATGGGCCTCCATCGATAACCTTATTTCGGTCCTCGATACAGTTAAAAATGGTTGTGAAAAATCCTTTCGGACCCAGCTGCAGAGTAACATGTCCTTTGGGCTTCCATTTGGAAGCAATCCAACCCTGTAACTCTTTTTCTGTCGGCCAAAAGCCAATGAATTTCCCGATGAGAGCGTGATCTCTCATGTACTGGATTCTGGCGTTTATGCGGTGACTTGGCAAGTCGATTTTGGGTCTGTTTGGAGCTATGGGCTTGCATGTGGAAGAAGTAACAGGCGGCACATCTGTTTGTTTCTCAGAGGTCGGCGTCTGAGACGCGTTGGCCTCCAGCTTTTTTCTCGTTTCTGTTTCGCTTTGGCTGGGTGTCCCATCGGATTCTTTCTCCGTTTCAGGGGGAGGCTTACTGCCTCCCCTCGCTTCCGTCGCCATGCTTGTTTTCAGAGCCTCTCCGCGTTAGGTTGACGGTCTGAGCACAACCTGATGGGGGTTGCAAGGTGGCTAGGGTTTCGGCCGAAGTCGGAGAGGAAAACCCTAGCGAGCACATATAGAAAAGACCGATCGGTGACCCATTCACAATATTGATTCTCTAACCTATTTTTGGTTTATAATGTTAATAATCCCATTAGTTTATTAATATCTTATGTTTAAAATACTCATTCTTATGGTTTATTAGTTTATTAGGTTTTTTAGTTTAAAATATCAATTCTTAGGGTTTATTAATCTCGTGTGTTTTTAATATTGATCCCTTATGTTTATAATATTTATCCCTTGGGTTCACCAATTCCTTTGGTTTATAATATTTAAACCTTTGGTTTATGAGTTCTTTTGGTTTGTATTATTAATAATCTCTTGGGTTTATTAATATCTTGAGTTTAAAATATTAATTGTTAGGGTTTATTAATTTCTTAGGTTTTTTGTTTTTAAATATTATTTCATATGCTCTATTAATCTCTTGAGTTTAATATATTAATTCTTAGAGTTTATTACTTTCTTATGTTTTTTGGTTTAAAGTATTATTCCTCAAGGTTTTTTAATCTCTTGAGATTAAATTATTTATTCTTAGGGTTTTTTTATTTCTTGGTTTATAATATTAATATTTATCCTTTGCTTCACTAATTACTTCGGTTTATAATATTAAACCCTTGGGTTTATTAGTTCTTAGGTTTTTTGTTTTTAAATATTATTTCATATGCTTTATTAATCTCTTTAGTTTAATATATTAATTCTTAGAGTTTATTACTTTCTTATGTTTTTGGGTTTAAAGTATTATTATTTCTGAGGGTTTTTTAATCTCTTAGATTAAATTATTTATTCTTAGGGTTTTTTTTATTTCTTGGTTTATAATATTAATATTTATACTTTGCTTCACCAATTACTTCGGTTTATAATATTAAACCCTTGGGTTTATTAGTTCTTTTGGTGTAAAATATTAATAATCTCTTGAGATATTAGTAAGAGATATAAACTTATTATAATATTAATAAAATATTATTATTATGTTATAATAGAATTATATTATAGTTTGAGTTAAAACTATTAATGTATTGAAATAATTTAATAATATATTTTTATTATATATTTTACTATTGAATAATATGATATTATATATTCTAGTATTTAATATTCTTATATATATATATATATATAAAGTTAATATAAAGTTAATATATAGTATGTATATAGTTAATATTATTAATATATTATAAGTAAATATATAAAATATATTGGAGATTTTAATCATAAATATTTAATATTTATTTTGGTGAAATATATGTGGTGGGTAGTGGATATAGGTCTATTGGTGTATATTAACTTGTGGTTATCAATCTATTTAAATATAAGCCTATGAGCGTATATCAAGCACATTAGGTAAAAAGGTAAGAACATTTTGAATGCCATACTTAGAAGTGCAAGCCGGAGAATGGAGACGGCCGTCAGCACAAAAAAGAGCAATTCCTAAATATAGTGAGGACTTTTGTGGACGAGTATCTGGTCAAGAGTGGCGTCTGCAACGGCCTCTCTATAAATTGGGTACCCTTTCTAATTCTTACTTTCATGCGAATTATTACCAAATCCATGTTGGTGAGTACTTTGTGAATGTAGTTGACCTCTGCTAGCTGAAGATCAAATGGAGAAAGCGGGCAATGTTTTTGTTGCGTTGGATTTGCGGGAAAGACTGTGGAACTACTCACTGTGCTTAGACTGCCCATGGAGAATAAGTTTTCTACTGCACAGAATTAGAGTCCAGGTCCAGCAGAAGCATTATAGCCAGACCTGAACAAGTCCAGGTTTTATAGCGTCATGTTCCTGTGACTAAATTTGCCTCCCACTGGTTTAAATTAAAGCGAGTAGTTGACAGGGAAGATTAAAGTGAGTAGTCTATAGTGCGACTTTTTGAATGTTTTTACGGTAGTTTTTTCGGTCTAATTTCTCTACATTCCGGCAAGAATTTATTGAAAATAGAAGTTTGATGGGTAACCTTGCACAATCGAAGTGCCCTAGGGGTTTTTTAGGGTGTTGAATCCATATATACAGTCAAAAAACCAGTTTAAATAACAGAAATCAAAATTTTACCTCGATATTTTTCACGATTTCAGCACTCCAAACTCCAAAATCGCACTAAAAACAACTCCAAATTAAAGTCCCCTTTCTTCAATCTCAGTTCTTCTCTTCAATTTCGACTTTACAGGCCACCATGCGTGACGCCATGAGAGTTTCGATCCTCCAGTCTTTCAATCTGTTTGTCCTTTGCACAATTTTAACTTTTGTCCAAGTGTGATTCTTTTTGGACTTTTTGGTTTCAGAATAAATTTGATCTTAAATTTTGATACGTGCCATTTAAATTTTTGGTTTTTAATATATAGATAATTTGAAAAATATTGAAGCAGTTCTATCTTGCAAAATTGTTTATAATTTTAATAAATTTCACAAAAATTAAAGTAGAAAAATCCACCAAAAAACCTCTAAAATAATCTAAAGAGAACTAGATCCCCATGTGCCGATAAAGTTTATCAGAACACGCAAGCGACGGCGTACCTTGGAAATATCCATAATCCGAGATAGAGAATCCGTTGTTCAAAGAATCTGACATCCATTCTAAGGTTGAACGAATCATTTTGCTTTTGGTGGGTCCCTGCTTTGCGTGGCTCTCCAAAAGTCCAGTGCCGGATTTATTTTAATTCATCGTAAACGAGTGAAATTAGCAACTAATATATTCTAATATAATTGTAAATATTTCTAAAAAAATAAGTTATTAATTAACTGAAAAAATAAATTAATGATTTCATTTGTTTAATTTTTTAATTAAATTTATTATATATCTTATAATCTGAAAAATATTTTTATAAAAAATAAATATTATCTTTTACAATTTTATAAAAAATCTCAAAATATTAACTTTTTGGAATTTTATAAAAGAAAATTAAAATATTAAATTTTATAATTTTATAAATATATATAAATTATATTTAAATATTTTATGTAATATTTACAAAATTATTTAAAAAAAAAAGTAATCACAGTTGAAGTCCCATTGTTTTTATAATGGGATTTTAAGCGTAAGAGTATTCAGCTATTCAAATTTTACTAATAAGAATTAATTTTAAAATAATTCGTTTATAGGTGACATTATATTGATTTTTGGATCAATTAAGTTTGTTGACTTTTTAGTTTATTGATAAATTAATGTGTTTGATTAAATTTAAAGAATATACTTTATTGAATTATTATTCATGATATTAAAAAAAAATTAGTTGGTTTTAGTGAGAATTTTTGAAAGTTTTTCAATGGATTTTATTGAAATCATAAGTTTGATAGGTAACTCTGTATAGTTCTAGGGGTTTTTGAGGGTGTTGAGTCCATTTATACAATAAAAAAAACAGTTTAAATAACACAAATCAAGATTTCATCTCAATTTTTTCGTCCAAAAAATAATTATTGATAACTTTGTAGACCATTTTCCAGTATATAAATTTTTTTATTGTGAACCATTATCATCAATATGGGGAAGAAATGTGATTAATTATAAATTTGATGTCATGTCATAAATGTGGTTAACTAAAGATATTGATTTAATAAAAAATATTAATTAAAGATATTTATTTAACAAAATGGAAGTTGTTAATTAAATATATTGATATAATAAAGAAATATAAATTGGTGTATGAGATCTCCTTATTTGTAGGACATGAGACCCATTTTTCCATAGTTATTTGACTGCAAGTCTAGGAATGCATACATACTCTACCCCTTTGATTTTGAACTTGTGACTTTTTAGGAGGAAACACATGCTCTTAACCATTAGACCCACTCATATTGTATATTTAAAAAAATAATAATAATTAAAAAAATTGTAAATAAAAGAAATTTATTTCATAAACAAATATATATTACATAAATTTAAAAAAAAAAAAAAAATAGAAAAAACTTTTTTATTAAAAAAAAAAATTCTAAAAAATAATAAAATAAATAAATAAAATTATTAAAAATATAAGACTATTAAAAGAAAAAGACAATTATTGTAATTTAAAAAAAAATAAATAAATAAAAGGAAAAAAAGATAAAAAAATAGAAAATATGAAAAAGAACAATTTATTTAAACAATTATAAAGTGTAAAAAAATGTAAATTATTTTATGTATTAAGAAAAAAGATAATTTATATAAATCAATAAAAATTGCTTCATGGAAAATTTGAGATGAAAAATTGTATATATATATATATATATAAACCGAAGATTGGTCTCAAGAATCCTAGATCATCATTATCATATATATATTAAAATAAAAATATATATTAAAAAAAGTGTTGCACTAATAAATAGATATGATAAATGGAAAAAAAACACTTTTGGAATTGGAAAAAACAAAAAAGGGAAAAGGAAAATTGTGGCTCCAAGACATTGTTGTTTTTGCAATCGTTGGACGCTTGTTGTTTCGTGCTGTTGCAAGCGATGCTGGTGTCACGCCCCCATCTCGCTTGTCCACTTGGGCAGGTCGTGCGGCACCGGCTAGACGACCTCCCTTCGGTTTGGCCATGTTCCGGACTACGCCTCTACTTATTTTTTTAAGTGTTAGTCTTCACTTTATTATTATGTTTTACAGCGGAATTATAAAACATAAACCACCATTCAGAAATACACCAAAACAGATTGAAGAAACCAATTTTATATATTAAATATCATAAAATTGCCTCGCTGGATTATACAGGTCGAGAGCCTGTTTTTACATGGAATTGTGCCGACTCGGCCCGTCGCACCGTTTGGTCGGGTCGTGAGTCACCCGACTCGACCCGACGCCGTGTTCATCCGCCCGTCGTTCCTTCCGTAACCGCGCGCCCACCGTTACCCAAAGTACGCGTAGTGCGCTCGGCTGAATCGCCCGTCGCACCTTGCCGGCGCTCGGTTGCCGCAACGCCCGTGCTACAGCGCGCTGTTCACCGCCGCGTCCAAGTCTCGTTCGTTGGCTCGTCTCTCCGTTGACTGCCCGCCCGGCGGGCGCATCCGTCGCACAATCCGCAAGTCTTTTGCTGCGGTGCGCTTGAATGGCTCGTCGTTGGTTGACTCGTCGCTCTCCAATACGCCTCACATATATACGCGTTCGTCGTTGAAGAATTGGTCGCTCGGCCGACCCGAGCCGACCCGACCGTTATATTGGTCGCCCACGAAACGCCGTGTCGTGGGGTGTGGGGCGCTCGGCCGACCCGAGCCGACCCCCACGTTGGCTACTTGTGCGCCCTTCGCCCGTGTTAACACCCGTCGGTTCGTTGTAGTGTCGCGTCGTCGCGCGCCCGTGTCTAGAATTGGTCGCCCGTTGCCGCTATAACCATCTCCAACCGCCCTCGTCTAATACGACCGAGACGCCCGTTGTGGGCGCGCCCGTTCCACCGAACTGTTTAAGAGCGCCCGTGAGGGGCGCACGACTCACCTGAGTCGTGGGCGTCCAACTCGTGGGCGTTACATACTCCCCCACCTTGAGTCATTGACGTCCTCGGCAATCCGATAGATCTCATCAACATTTGGTCAAACTCTGCTATTTCTTTCTTCCATCTCCACAGCGTTTCCTCCGGTTCCCAGCTTGAATCCTCCGGTCGTCCTTCCCATTGAATGAGAAATTCTCTCCGTGCATTGCCCGCAACTCCTGTTGTTCGAAGATCAAGGATCTTCTCCAAAACTAAGTCTGGTTTGTCAATGATCATCGCTGGTCCTCTCGGTGGTGCTGCTCGATTTGGATCATCAGCATCAAGTCTGCCTCTTTTCAGTTGACTTATGTGGAAGACAGGGTGCCTGGCATGCATATGGTCTGGAAGTTCCAATTCGTATGC
>JAXQQM020072679.1:0-94203 GCA_034641835.2 Pinus albicaulis
TGCAAGTTGGAGACCCTTTTTTTCGCCTCTGCTGCCGATTCGCCAGGCAGTTGCTGTGGTAGCATCTTGTTGAAATTGTATGTGTATACCCCGCTTCGGACTTCCATCACGACCCCCGGGCACGAAAAAACTTCGTTGTGGAAGGCTGTGTCGTCGAGTTGGAACTTCAGCGGCCTCATTTGAAATGTCTCTTCCGACACGCAAGCAGGTCGGAGGAACGTGTGCTTGTGGCTGACCCCGAACCAGACTTGCTATCTGTCCAGCATATTCCTGGGAATTCTCTGCTGGCTTGTCACCACATCAGTCATTAAACCATACCAACTCCGGAAGGCCTCTGCATTGACCTCTTTGGTGTTGGGATCTCCCGAAACCTTCCATTGGACGAATTTCATTGCCAGAGGCTGACCCTCCACTATTTCTGTCGACAGCCTGACGAGGGGGGCATGCCACTCCCACATGGCCAGCGCGACTATCAAGTATCCATAGATGAAGCCCTTTGCCCTCTTGTAATTATCCTCACATGCATCAAACAGATCCTTCAGCAGGAAGGAGCACCAGTTCAGCCTGGTCCCCTGGACACAGTGCTCCATGATGGAAATGGTGTCCAGGGTGCATTCCCCCTTGGTGTAGTGCCTCATCGTCTTACTGGAAATGAGGTAACACGCAAAACTAACTTCGGGCTTGTTGATGAGTTCCATTTTCGCTCCCTTTCCTCCTCGCCGGGTGCCATATTTTGCATAATAATCCGCGTCCCCCAACTTCTTTGCTCTTTTGGAGATGGTCTTGCATGCGGAGGAAACGTCAGGGCATTCTTGTGAGAGCCCTGTGAGCCGGTGAATGTCCTCAGCATGGATTGGAATTTATTTGCCCAACCACAAGGACCCGTTCTGAATTCGACTGAGCAAGAACTTGGTACATTGCATGGCTGCTCCTGTCGTCCCGAATATTGGCAGGTTCCTCAAATGCAGTATGGAGGACTGCTAGATGCCTTGAAACTCAGGCAAAATCCTTGTTGTTGCTCTGTTTACTTCTGTGGTAATGCTCTCCATGTACACCTGGCGTTTAAGCGTTGGGAACTTGAAAGAGTCTGTGAGGTTTGCATCGATGAGGGCGGCACTTTCATACTTCTCGACGAGGGACTCCATTTTATGAATCCGACTGTCGAGCTCCTATTCTACTACTGCTGGATTGGCTCTTGTCATCTTTGCATGGCGTTGATACACCTTCAAAATAGTTCTCGGCCCCTTCTCTTGGCTCTTTGCTTCGGGACACCTCTGCTGCTCTGGTTCTGCTCCAATTGCCTTTGCATCTTCAGAAATTTCTAACTCTAACTCGGATCTCTCTGGCATTCTCGCGCTTTTCTTCATGCAGGCTATGTAATTAACCGGTACGAGTGAGGTTGATGAGACCCCATAATGAATTAATTCCTGCTGGAATCCTCCACGGCTATAATCGTGTGATCAGTTGCCTGCTGAGGTGTGTTCTGACATTTGCTGACGGTGGTATGGGGAAATAGGCAGACGCGATAGCTGAGGTTACTTCGAATTATGGCAAAATGATTACTGCAAGGTTACTTCTAATTATGGCAAGTTAAGTTGCAAATCTTGGCGATCCTACGGATTGACACAAGTACTGAATGAAATGATAGGGACTGACACTTGACACGTTTGCTTCTCCTACGGGGATGACACGCTGGACGCACATCTCCCCGACCACAATCAGTTGCGTTGCAGTCCCCGCAACCTAGCGGTTATCAATGACTTATGCATGGACAAAGAACACTACCTACGCTCATCTCGGTTGCGGGAGAGTTATTCAACTACTCTACTCTGCAGACTTCTCTCGAGTGCGAGAGTTATTAACAGAAAGCTAAAGAAACTTAGTCATGGTAGGGCTTCAGGCGTGCGCCATTCACCCACCCAGGTAAAACAATACCGTCCAATTGAGCCAACAGAATGGCTCCGGAATCCTTAATTTCGACGACGAAGTAGGGTCCCAACCAGTGCATTTGCAGTTTTCCTGGAAACTTCTAAAACCTGCTATCGTATAGGAGAAACTTACCTCCAACCTGGAACATTTTTCTCTTGATGTGGCAATCATGCCACGCCTTCTGCTTGTATTTCTGAACCTTTTTATGAAACTTGGCAAGGAACCTGGCCTCGTCAAGTTCTTGTAATTCGTGTAGGCATTCTTGTAGTGATTCCTCCTCCAAGAACTTTAGGGAGGTGGCGATCAGAAGACTCGGTATGGTGAACTCGGCGGGAATCACAGCTTCAGAGCCATACACCAGCTGGAAAGGTGTTTGATTAGTCAAACACTTCACCATTGTTCTGTAGGTCCACAATGCGACTGGAAATCGTTCGTCCCAATCATCCCGCTTGGCATTGCAGATCTTCGTCAAACCATTTTCGAGGATTTTGTTGAACGCTTCAACAGTGCCATTGGCCTGCGGGTGGTACAGGCTGCTTTTGTGATGTTGGATCATGAAGGTGTCCAACAACGATTTGATCGTTTCATCAATGAAGTGTGTACCTTGATCACTGGTTAAGCTCCTTGGGTAGCCAAACCTACTGATGATGTATTCAAAGATGAACCTGGCTACCGTATCTACCATACAGTCCCGTACCGCCGCTGCCTCGGCCCATCTGGTGAGGTAGTTCATGGCGGTGATGATGTACCGGGCCTTTGAATGCCTGGCTATAAGGGCAATGGGGCTTACGAAGTCGACCGCCCACTTCTCGAATGGTTGCAACACATTCACCGGGTGTAGTGGTAACTCGTCTTTGTGAGAGGGCCTTCCTGTTCTCTGAAAAACATCGCATTTCCTAATGAATGATTTACTATCGGCATGGACCGTTGGCCACCATAGTCCAGCTTGTAGTACTTTCCTGGCGGTGGGTTTCGCCCCCACGTGTCCTTGCGTGATGCCGCTATGGCACTCCCACAGCATGACTTTGCATTCATGGTTGAGGACACACCTTCGTAGAATCTCATCAAGGCCCAATTTATATAACTGCCCCGCAATCAGTTGGTAGTTAGCAGCGTGGATGACCAGGTGTCGTTTCTGGATCGGGGTATAGTGCTGAGGACACTGCCCCGTGGTTAGGTAAGTTGTGATGTCGGCCAAATAATCTGGTATGGCTTCTACTCAGAAAATATCAGCATCAGGTAGCTGATCATCTAGAGAGCCCTTGTTCTCACCCGTCTCCAACCTGGATAAATGATCGGGCCCAAAATTCAACCCCCCGGGCTTGAAAATCACTTTGAAGGTGAATTCTTGAAAGAGTAGGAGCCATAATGATATCTGTCCTTCCAAAACGGGCTTATTGACTAGGTACTTCAATGCAGAGTGATCAGTAAAGAACTTAAACTTACCTCCTAGGAGATAGTGGTGAAAATTCTGGAGCGAGTACACCATTGCAAGGGCCTCCCTCTCCGTGGTGGTGTAATTTCTCTCTGCATTAGACAGTTTGTAGCTGGCAAAGTAGACTGGGTGGTCAACTGTCGTCTCCCCTGGTTGCGCCAAGACAGCCCCAAGTGCAATACCGGAAGCATCGATATGCACATGGAACTGCTTATCCCAATCTGGATGAACCAGAATGGGCGTCGTTGCCAGCTTCTTTTTTAAAGTGTCAAGGGCTAACTTGCAGTCATCTGTCCACTGGAACACCTCTTACTTCCGTAGTAACTTTTCCAAAGGAGTAGTTATCTTCGCATAGTTCCTGATGAACCATCTGTAATAACCCGTGTGCCCCAACAGTGACCTCAACTGCTTCACCGTTTCTGGGGCTTCCATGTGAACGATCACTAATACCTTGGCGGGGTCGACGTAGACCCCTTGCCTGCACACCACATGTCCTAGGAACGTTCCGAATGGAACCACAAAGATGCATTTCTTCAAGTTCAAGGAAATTTGCAATTGTCGACACCGATCAAACATTATGCATAGAATGGTGGTGTGGTCTTTCAACAAACTGTAGATGGTCCAATCGTCCATGTAGACTTCCAGGAACTTATGAATGTATTCCCGGAAAGCAGCGATGACAATCCTGGAAAACACAGCAGGGGCATTCTTCAACCCGAATGGCATCACGTGATATGCAAAAGACCCCCACTCGGTGGTGAATGTCGTTTTCATCTTGTCCTCTTCCACGATGCGTACCTGATGGTATCCTTAGAACCCATCAGTGAAGGAGTAGGCCTCATTTCCCGCAACATTGTCCAATACTTCATTGCTGAATGGGGTAGGAAACGGGTCATGGATGCAGGCGTTGTTCAAACTTCGGTAATCCACACAGACGCGGATTTCTGACTTGTCCTTCTTATTTTGAATGACGATGGGACTCACCCACTCTGCTTTTTCCACAGGGAAGATTAGACCCGCCTTCAGCATTTTGTCAATCTCCAGCTTGAATTTCTCCTTGATCCGCAGGTTCAGCTGGTAAGGTCGATGCTTCACTGGCCTGGCGTCCGATTTCAGCACAATTCTCATTTCTCCGAGGTCCCCTTTGATGCCTTTTAAATCCAAAACCGATGAAGGGAATAGGTTTTCATATTCCTGGAGGAGACTGAAAATTTCCTTTGTCGTCTCCTCATCCCAGTAGTCCCCAAATGTAGCCAGTTTGGGTTTTTCCTTCATGCTGATGTTTAGTTTCTTTGTCTTCAACGGAAGTAGATGGACTCCTTCAGTGGTAGGCTCTTCTTTAAGGTTCCTCTCTCCTTCTGTCTCTTCAAAGTATAGGTTCCTCAGGTCCTCCAAAATGTCATCGTCTAGCTCGCTATCGATTCATTGGCAAGCCAACTTACGGCTGCCATCAGGATTCAGTACTAATGGCCTCTCGTCGGTGCCCGGATCGTGGAAAAATAGTACCCCTTTTATGGCCTGTAATGCTTGGGACACCATCTCTATATTCCCCTAAAATGAAAAGCACTGAAAAAATTTGTTCACAATCTCCTGCCAAGAAATGGTCCCTCTCTTTCTTTCTTCTTCTAAGTACCAGGCATGTGGGATGGTATCCAAGGAGTGGAAAAACCGATGTACCCATAGCTCCTCCGGGTACCCTACACTTCGCCACTACTCCTAACAGGTTTTCAGGTGGTCTCTTGGATCAGAAATTACTTGGTACCTTTGCTTTCTTCAAGGTCCTTTGTCTTCCTTGAACCGCACCCTCAAAGCCTCTGCCACACAACTCCACCGCGATAGGGAGTTGCGGTGATTTTTCCACCACCTGGCTGATGTGGACTGTAGTGCTACGTCCAAGAGTGGTATCCTATTTTCCTCTGGTACCTTGTCTTCTACCTTTGCGATGAAGGTATTTATTTTTTGCATGTTGGACAAGGTGGGGTACTCCCTTATCTCAGCTCCAATCCAATAGACCCTGGAAATATTGGCACATCTCCTCGTGGTAGTCTCATACCCACCTTGCTGCCAGTCCTCCCAAGCTAGTTCCAACCCCAGCTTCGAGCTCTGGACACTACGCCAGCTTACGGAGCCGGTTGTTGTCGGGTTAATATAATCCTCCTGCTTCCCTACTGTCATCTAATAGAGGTTTTCCAATATCTGAGCATCCTCCCTACTATCCACAGTTTTTGTATATCTCGGTCCCTGATACGGGTCGAGAGGCTAAGTGACTCGGACCTCTTCTTCTTCAAAAATCATCCACTCCTTTTTGAGGTCGATGATGGCATAGTTTTCAAAAGCCCAGTCAATTCCTAGAAATGCAGGGTAGGGACCTTTGTCCCCCATAATATCGATTACCTCAAAATTCGTGTAAGTCTTTACCCCTGCGATGTCGACCTCAACATCTTCGAGTCTGCCGATTGGCACAATGCAATACTGGTTTGCCATCCTGAGCTGGATTGGCGAGTAAGTCAGTTGTGGTCACCCTAGATCTTCCCACGTCTTCTGAGGCAGGATATTGACGTCAGATCCCAAGTCGAGCATGGTGTCTCTGATTTGAAATCCCACAACCTGCTTGTTTAACCGGAACTCTTTTCGGTTCTTCTTTTGTTCCACTTGACCCGCTGTACGTACTGGGGTGTTGTGTTCGAGGATTCCCTCGTTCCTTTGTTCCCCTGCAATATGTCCTCCAGGGTATGCTTGAGTTGTTCCCGCATCGAAGCATTGTCAACAATTTTGAGGAATAGGTGAAGCCATTCCTCAATCAGAGCCCCTGTAGCGCTCTGTTCTCCGGTATCGTTATTCACGGGTACCTCAATACCTTTGTCTCCTCCCATCTGGGCAAAAGTCTCTACCGCCTCCTGGAAATATTTCTTCTGCGTTTCCGGCCTGATTAGTTGTTTCGGGGATGTGGTCCTAATCACCCGTATCAGCTCCTTTTCATGAGCGTCCTCTCCCGTTTTCTTTCCTCCTTGCGTCACTACGGCTACGTTCTGCATGGCCAGAGTCATTGTCCCTCGAGGTTCTACGTTTACCAGATTCGTGCCTCTCTGCCTTGCTCGTTCCTCCCACTTCTTGATAAGTTCAGGGCAGTCCTCTGTTGCGTGGGTGTTCACACGGCACTGGGAACAACACGATGTTCTGGGTAAGGGGCATTCATGGGTCACGTGACCCTCCTGATCACAGTTGTAGCATTTCAGCAGACCCCGTCCCCCTGTGCACCCCCCGTGAATACTGCCTCCTCTGCCTTTGGGAGCCTCATTCACCCTGTAGGAGGGTCGGTCCAATCAGTCCGCCAGTGCGTCTGGAGCTCTGCACTATTCGGTGTTTTGAGTCATGGAAGCAAAGAACTCAAAGTATACGTTGTTCGGAACATTGGAGTACTTCTGCAAAATCGGACACGTCTGAGGTTGATGACCTACCGTTCGGAAAATTTCGCAATACTCTATTGCAGCTTGGGTTGGTTGATGTGGGAACCCTACATACAGTTGTTGCGGCGGATAGAACCCTTGCGGGTATATCGGCGCACCTCCCCCAATAGGTGGAGTCCCATGCACTGCCGCTACTAAGGGCCCCACTCCCGGGCTTCGCAATCGAGGACACTCAGTTGCCACGTGCCCTTCTACTAGGCAATGTGTGCACCAGACATTCGGCCTGGATAGTATTATAGACTGCATCTCCTTAGGTTTTTCGGTCAGATTGGAAATCTGATGTTGCAGTCCCAGTAGGGATGGGTCTTGCGGGGCTAACCCTCCCCTATATCCCTGAGGGTAGCCCGCCATCGCCTCGATCTTCATAGCCTGTTCCAAAGCATCCTGTAAGTTGTCGATCTTTTGCTGAGTGAGGGGGGTTCGTGTCAAGGGAAGCAGAGCCTTGATGAACCAGTCCCTCTGATGATTTGGGTCGATTGGGTAGTTGAGTTTCCCGATCGCATCTTTGAACCTGCGCATCAGCTCCCACGCAGTCTCTCCTTCTCTTTGCTTGATCTCCCATAGTTCGGACAGACCTTGCTGGTCTATTTGGGGAAGCTTAAATTCTAGGACAAAATCGCACTTGACGTCCGCAATTACTGGATTCGGGTGGGCCTCTGACCACTTTATGAACCAGTGCAATACCCTTTCTCTCAGCGTGGTTTGGAATTCTATTAGCTTTCCTGCATCTGGCATCTGCCGAGCCCTCCATATGGCTTCATAGAGGTACCAGTGCCGTTCCACATCGTCGTTACCCCGCCCAGAAAATTCTGGGTATCGGGTGAATGACCCCGCCATATTCACTTGCAGAGGTGCGACTAAAATGAACCCTCCGAGTCCTGGTTGCGTAATTATACCACTAGTAATTGCTATACTACCAGTGATGTTGCTATTAGCATGCGTCGCTGCTGACAATGGAATACTATGCAACCAACTCAACTCTTTTAACTTAATGAAAATATCACTTAAAGGTTTATAGAGTACTAGGGGAAGGTGGGGATCCTTTCCATTCAAACTTTTGGAAGTAGGAATACCTAGAGATATGAATGTCGTCCTTTCTTGGGGTAACCACTGCATCGCGACGTACCACTCGCCATCGGAACCTTCTTCGGGCCACACATCTACATCTCCTTCATCAGACATCATCTCCCTCTTCCTCCTGGCTGGGCTCCCATGCACCTGCCGCACTCCCACAACGGTCCCTCCCATCTCCTGGGGACCCACCTGGCCTTCCATATCCACTATCCTCTGAGGCGCCTCCTCTTTATCCTTCTAACTACTCCCTCGCCATTTCAACTCCCGCATCAACCTTCTCGCCACCTGTCGGCGATCTGCACCCTCCGATGTGCACGTCGCTCCCTCAACCTCCTTACGGTATCCGCATCCATTCCCCCACTCCCCTGCTTCACATTTCACGTAGCATTTGTCCCTCAGGCCCTTCCCCCAACACTGGAGGTTTACGCTTCCATGCTGGATTTCTGGAATTCCATCAGCCCTTTGTCCACCATCAGGGCCTTAATAAGTAATGGAATTTCCTTAAGCAACTTCCCTCTTAGTCCGGATCGGAATATAGCCTCAGTTTTGGAGAAAGACTGGTAGCACTCTACTGCAAACTCCACAATATACCCGTCCAAGGTAGACTCTACCCAGAAATCCACAGCGCGGGTCAACTCAGTATCCAACTGATGCAGGGCCACCAGATCTCCGTGCACCCACTTGTGGTTGATCTTCCACGATTTGTCCTTAGTCACCTTGGTCTGCAACCTTCGCAACCAATTGTAGAGGTCGCTAGGGAATTTTCCCCAGAGGATCTCGTAGGTATCGCTGGCGGAATCCGAGAAAAGGACTAGATCCTTGAGCACCTGAGTCTTTTTTATTCGTTAGCTCCATTTTTTGAGCTATAAACTAGTCCAGGTGGTTATCCCACCATCTCCGTATTTCTCATTCGAAGATCCTTGATACCATGATCTAGTTCCCCTATTGAAGTTTAGGGTCCTGGCAACAGAACCATTTGTTGGCAAGGAAACAGGTCTCGTAGGCAAGACCCAGGTTCGGGGATTGGGGCCAACAAAGGAGTCTATTGTAGTTTAGAACCACGCCGAAATTTTCACCCTACTCCAAAGAGAAGAGAGTCTCACCCGAGGCGTGTCGTGACCACATGCAGAAGGGGAACAGATTGGTTGTGGCGGATGGATCCCCAACTCGAATCTAACATAGAATCATTTGCATACATAACATCATACATAGAAGATCTTCTCAGAACATTATGCAGATCCTAAGAAAATAAAATTTTAAGGTACCACAGACATCATGCATACATGAACTCATACAATAAGACAGAAGCCTTCAAGTATATTAATAACCTTCAGCTAGATCCACAGTTACGTCGCTCGACAGGAAGAGCTTTCCATTTCTATTACAGACGTCCCACAGGATAGAGAGAGATATAATACAGCCATGATAGATCAATAGAAGCGTAGGAAATACAAGGATGTCGTGCTTAGGACAGAGCTCTTCTGCGGTGTCTGCTCTAACCTCTTCAATCCCTCTGCATCCGTGCATGATATTATTTTCGGCTGGGTGATGGCCTATTTATTCACCCGCCAGCGCAACTGCTAGTTTCTCTTGTGTTCTTCTTCAAATAATTTCGGCTTCTTTCTTTTTCCCATGAGTTCTGCTATCTATTCTTTGTCATATCTTCTCTTTGTCTGCACTTATCTGCGCCAGCCTCATCAACTATCTCATGTTCCTCCGCAACCTTGGCAGCTCCGCTACCTACCGTTGTTGCACCTGCCATGTGCCGATCCGCAACCAAAAATCTATTCCTTATTCAAAATTCAAAACAAGGGCCCCAACAGTGGCCACCAATATCCACCTGGATCATTAGGGCCCCAAAACGGCTTCGAAAGTTCAAGACCCAAAACATGCTAAAATAGTAAGTCGTGCTGAAAGCGAAAAATTGAAAGAACTGATGGTGGGGGTCCAAATGGAATAGGTGGGTGGGCACCAATATCCACCTAGATCATTCCTCCCCCCTTAGGAAGCAATGGTCCCCATTGCGTTGAGATCCTCCATGAGATGAGGAAAATTTTGTTGAACTAGGTTTTAGATTTTTCGAAGATGTCATGGACTTGTGGGCAGACATGCTGGATGCGTTCAATAGATTTGGTTTCTTTATTACCCTCAGACAGTACATGTGTCGATGTTGTCTGTGTAGTCACATGAGGTATGGAAACATCAGGTGGCAGTGCGTCGGGGGTTAGATCAATGGAGTGCTTGTCTTGACAGTGTAGAGTAACCTCTGTGAGTGATGAGAAAATGTCCTCGTATTCCTCCATGACTTTGTCCATCTGCTGTAGCCATGTAGGGGAGCCCTGTATGAGGTTGTGGCTACAATATTCTTCTTTCCATGTGAGCGAGTTGTAAGGAAAATAAATTTCCTGGTTTGGCAAACAATCTTACTGCGTTGTTTTGTAGTAGTCAAAGCGATGACAAGAGGTGGTACTACCTCCGGTATCCTGTACAAATTATTTCCCAAAGTACTAATAACAATACGAGGCCTAGACTCATACACAACATGTCACCTCCACAAGTATGGTTGGCCCAATAATACATTAGACACATCGAGAGGAGCAACATCACACAATACCTCAACCGTGAATGGCTTAATGGTGTACAGAAGGCGGCACTACCGGCGGACGCAGAGATCTCTTCCTTTGTGAAGCCACCCAATGGTATATGATTGCGGGTGTACTATGGCCGGTAGGCCAAGACGCTTCACGACCTTTGCTGAAATGAGGTTCTTTTGGCTTCTGCTATTGACAAGGAATTGTAGTGGAGAACCCTTCACCCACATCCGCGAATGGAAGAGGCGCTCCCCCTCCTTTGGATCCTCGGGATCCTCCCCCTGGAGCTTGGTGGTGGCAAAAATAGCACTGGGATCCGCATCAATGATCTATTTCCCTTTTTCATTGCCTTTGTTTGGTTCCGACTCACGATCAGAACATGCATATGATTCAGGTGCCTTTAGTTCGACCACCAACGAATGTTTTTCCCGACACTCGTTTTTGTTGTGTGTGAGGTTGTTATGAAATTCACAACACTTCCCCGTGTCCTTATTTGGATTTTTTGTGTTGTTATGAGTCGCCCCGCTTTGGCCTTGCCCCTTTTTCTGTGGTTCGGGGGCACCTTTCCTTGGCTTCGGATATGCGGATCCAAAGTCTCGCTTCTTCTGCTTAAATTTCTAATCGATCTTGGCGACATAGCAATATGGCATGCCAAGCGATGTAATTTTGAGGAACTCCATTTCCTCCTGAATGTATCTGTGTAGATAGTTGCGGTACTTGAGCACCAAATGTATCTCTAAATCTTTAATGCCCAACTATGTGCGCAAGGTATGGAACAAATTCATTAGTTCGTGCACATCTTGATCCATTTGTTGTTGCAGCGTGGTCCATTGTATGTACTTGTCCTCATAGCTCCCAGAGGGGTAATATTGTTCCTTGATGCCATCTTGGAATGAATTCCAAGTGGGTGCGACTGAGAACAAAGAGGATTCCCCCTTGTCCTTTTTCTCACAATAGTTTTCCCACCAGTCCTTGACATGGGGGGCGACTTTGAGGAGTGAAAAAATAATATTTTCTCGATTGGAGAAATCATGGACTTAGAAATATCCATCTAGAAAATTCAACCATATATCAACAATGTATACATCTATCTGACCTCCAAATACAGGAATGTCAAATTTTACCTATACCTTGAAGGGAGTGGCACCTCCACAGTGGTTGTTGGATGCATATGCCCCGTAGGTGGGTAGCTGTTGAAGGATCTGAGAAAAGTTATCCATCATTGCGTTCCTTTGTTTCTCGAGGGCCTCCTCAAGAAATATTTTGATAGGATCTTCACCTCCCTTGTCTTTATTTTCTTTTTCCATGGGAGGTCGTCGAGGTTTGTGAGGCTAAACTTGCAGGGGTTCAACCAGATCAAGCCCTAACTCCTTATACCCTGACCGCATTGGGGAAATGCAAAGAAAAACAGAGAAAGAGCAGACCGCTCTGATACCACTGATCCAGATTTATGCGGAAATGCAATAAAACATATAAATAGAAATAAACAAAAATATGCAACAGAAATAATATTCATTTCATTAATATCAAATAACGTAAATATGCTTACAGACATAATGGAAATAAGCTAGCTAGGGCGCTGGTAGCTTATCTATGAGAAGATATGTGGCATCTAAAGGCATACGAAACGTGTCAAAATGAGGCTCGAGGGCATATTTATTATTGAGAAACAATGAAAAACTCTAAACATCCAAAAACCTAACCCTAGGAGATGAAGCGCCAAAAATATGGGCCCCGTTTGGGTAAATTGGTGTTTCAACTTCCCAAGGACGTAACTTTGGCATACAATATTTGTTTGAAGCGCATCATACCTCGTTAGAAATATCTATCCAAGGAGTACAACTTTTGGTGTGATCAACATTGATCCATGGCTCCATGTTTCTCTCAGTTTTCCCAAAAAACGTCATTTAGGGCCTCAAAACGACTCTGGAAGTTCAGGACTCGAAAAATGCTAAAAATAGTTAGTAGTGCTGAAACTAAAAAATTGAAAGAACTGATAGTGGCGTTTCAAATGGAATAGGTGGGTGGACACCAATATCAACCTGGATCATTAGGGCCCCAAAACGGCTCCGAAAGTTCAGGACCCAAAAATCTGCTAAAAATAGTAAGTTGTGCTGAAAGTGAAAAACTGAAAGAACCGATGGTGGGGTTCCAAATGGAATAGGGGGGTGGCCACCAATATCCATCTGGATCATTCCTCCCCCCTTAGGAAGTAATGGTCCCCATTGTGTTGAGATCCTTCATGATATGGGGCAAATTTTGTTGAACTAGGCATTAGATTTGTCGAAGATGTCATGGACCTGCATGTGGACATGCTGGATGCGTTCAGTAAATTTGGTTTCTTTATCAGCCTCAGATAGTACATGTGTGGATTCTGTCTGTGTAGTCGCATGAGGTATGGCAAATTAGGCGGCGGTGCGTCGAGGGTCAGATCAATGGAGTGCTTGTCCTGACAGAGTAGAGAAACCTATGTGAGTGAGGAGAAAATATCCTTGTATTTCTCCATTATTTTTTCCTTTAGCTGTAGCTATTTAGGGGAGCCCTGTTTCAAGGTTGTGGCCACAATATTATTCTTTCCCTGTGAGCGAGTTGTAAGGAAAATAAATTTCCTAGTTTGGGAAACAATCTTACTGCGTTGTTTTGCAGTAGTCAAAGAGATGATAGGAGGCGGTACTGCCTTCGGTATCATGTAAAAGTTATTTCCCAAAGCAATAATAACAGCACGAGGCTTAGTCTCATACAAAACATGTCCTCTCCACAAGTATAGTTGGCCCAATAATACATTAGACACATCAAGAGGAGCAACATCACACAATACCTCATCCGTTCATGGCTTGATGTTGTACGAAAGGCAGCATTGCTAGCAGACGTGGAGATCTCTTCCTTCATGAAGCCACCCAATTGTATATGACTGTGGGTGTGCTATGGTCGATAGGTTGAGCCACTTCACGACCTCTACTGAAATGAGGTTCTTTTGGCTTCCACTATCGACAAGGAATTGTAGTGGAGAACCCTTCACCCGTATCTGCGAATGGAAGAGGTTGGATCTTGGTGGTGGAAACAATGGCACTGGGATCTGCATCAATGATTTGCATCAATGATTTGCTTCCCTTTTTCATTGCCTTTTTCTGGTTCTAACTCAGGATTAGAACATGCATCTAATTCGGGTGCCTTTAGTTCGACCACCAATGACTGTTTGGTGCGACACATTTGTGCTGTGAGTGGGGTTGTTATGAAATTCATGCCACTTCCTCGTGTCCTTCTTTGGATTTGTGGTGTTGTTCGGAGTCACCCCGCTTTGGCCTTGCCCCTTGTTCTACGGTTCAGGGGTGCCTTTCCTTGGCTTCGGATTTGCAGATCCAAAGTCTTGCTTCTTCTACTTAAAATTTCTAATCGATCTTAGCGACATAGTGATATGCCGTGCTAAGCGATGTAATGTCGAGGAACTCCATTTCCTCCTGAATGTATATGTGGAGATGACTATGGTACTTGAGCACCAAATATCTCTCTGAATATTTAATACCCAACTTTGTGCACAAGGTATGGAACAAATTCATCAATTCGTGCACATCTTGATCCCTTTGTTGCCACAACATAGTCTCTGAGAAAATATGTGGCAGCTACAAGCCTCTGAATTGTGTTACAATAAGGCTCGAGGGCCTATTATTATTGAGAAACAATGGAAAACTCTAAAAATAAAAAAACCTAACCCTAGGAGATGAAGCACCAAAACTATGGGTCCCGTTTGGGTAAATTGGTGTTTCAACTTCCCGGGGACGTAACTTTGCATACGATCTCCATTTGACCATACCTCGTTAGAAATATATGTCCAAGGATTACAACTTTTTGTGTGAACATTGAACAACATCAATCCATAAACCCATGTTTCTCCCGATTTTCCCAAAAAATGTCGTTTAGGGCCTCAAAACGGCTCCGGAAGTTCAGGACCCGAAAAACTGCTAAAAATAGTAAGTTGTGATGAAACTGAAAATCTGAAAGAACTGATAGTGGCGTTTCAAATGGAATAGGTGGGTGGCCACCAATATCCACCTAGATCATTAGGGCCCCAAAACAGCTCTGGAAGTTCAGGACAAAAACCTGCTAAAAATAGTAAGTTACGCTGAAACTGTAAAACTGAAAGAACCAATGGTGGGGGTCCAAATGGAATAGGTGGGTAGCCACCAATATCCACATGTATCACTGAATTGTGGGAAAAAATTTGCTAAAAATTGAAAGTGCTCAGAATCACTCGAAACTATAATGACCGGATAGGTCTCTTGGCTCTGATTCTGGTACACTTCGTTTCATCGAAAATTGACTCGTAATGAGAAAGTTAGAGCCTTTTGTCTACTTTGCCAAATACGCGAATTTAAAAAAAAAAATCAAACAGGGTCAAAGGGGTGAAACTTTTGGTCAAAATTTGGTTTTCCTCTGGCGAATGGTGTGCTGACACTTGTTAGCTTGTGGTTGTCCTGAATTTCTGGGCTATGTGTCGAATTATGGTTGGTTTTGGAATGAACCAATGGGGTCACGACACATGGTTAGACCAGAGGCCGCCACGTGCCCCCTCCCAAAGGTAGAAATGGGTCTATGTTCAAAGGCTGAATCATGGTGGTGGAGTAAAATTTTATGTCGGAGGACCGACGAAGGTCGGGGTCAACTTTGCGACCTCGCCCACAACACACAACACACATACCATCTCGAATGTCCGTTATTCATTATAAAACAACAAATCCAACTTATAGTTATATTTTAAGACATTGCATGGGGGGGGGGGGGTAAAGAGGCCAGCCCCAAAGGGAAAACCCTCGTTCCATAGGACCATCATCTAGAACCGTCGGTGAGAGCCCCATTAAGTGCAAATTTTAACAAACTCTAAGCATGTTTATTTAACCCATAACACATGCATTAGCGCTAATCCATTTTCCTAATGCAGATTATGTTAATTGCGTTTAATTATCGCTTAACCCTCAGTTAATGAACACTTATATCTAATTAAATTATGCTTATCTTAACAACCAGTTTGGCAGAGTCTGCCATTTTCAGCGGGACTCCAAATTTGTCGAAGTTAATTGGAGTTCTCTCCAGTTTTGGAGGAGCTTCCTAAGCAAAAATTGAGGATATGGATGCTTAGATCATGTTGGAGTAGGTTTTAGGAGCTGTAGAGGACTGTAAACGATACCTTTTCCATTTTGAGCTCATATAGAGGTCCAAGCCAATGTACTAAAAGAGGCATAAATTTGCCTAGAGAGTCAGAATTCGACTCAGTCAGACCCAAAACATGGGTATTGGGGGAGTCCCAGAGCCATTGGAGCAGGTTTGAGAGCCATCAAAGCTTAGGAATTGACTGTAATTCATATGTTTGATCAGTTAGTCAAAGAGGGCCAAGCCATTGAAGCTAGTCCAAGGAGATGTAGCCCAAGAGGGGTGGACTCCATCACTACTGTGTAATGTGTTTGATGTGTATTATTTCTCTACAATTTACTTGTTTTATATGTGTTTTTAAAGCTAATTTGCCCCATGAATTTCTCAAAAAAGACACACAAATTTGACACAAACCCTCTCATAAACTAGCTATTTGAGAAAATCCTTAAACACTTTTATTTTAAACTGATGAGGAATCTAGCACAACAAAACTAGTTTTTCCATATTCAGATCAAGTTGGTATCAAAGCACCGTTTAGCTCATTTTAACCCAAGTTGATCTCAGGATTTGCCAAGGTTAGCTAGAAAATTAGCTATTGGTTTTATATTTGTGCAAGTTTATGTGTGTAAGCTGAAAAGAGGAGAAGGTCAAGATTGAGGACCCAACTCTCAAATCACAACAAAGAAGCTTTTTATGCATTACACGTGTGATGACAGCTTCATCAAGTGATGTTTCTAATCAATCTTCCTTAGCAAGAATCTTTGATGAAGAGATGTTGCAGAAGCTCTTCATCATGAGATATATGGTGCAAGAGACATTTGAAGATAGGAAGGAGAGAAGCAAGCTTCAAGAGAAGTTGATGGCCATGAAGGAGGAGAAGTAGGAGCTTCTTGAAAAGATGCATGAGATGGAGATTCAACTCCATGATGCCAAGGAAACCCTAGCCATGTATGTGCATGAAAAAGAGGTATGAAATTCAAGTTTATGTTCCATTTATTCTCAAGATGAATGTTTTGGTGTTTTTGAAAGACACACTAGATGAATAGGGTCCAAATTATTGATGAAGATGGGCTATGAAGGTAAAGGATTAGGAAAACATGCGCAAGGCATAGTTGAGGCAATTGTTTTAGAGGAAAGGCCTAGGTATTTGGGCCTTGGTTATAGACAATATGATAGAGAATGCTCCAAAGCCAAGGATGCACATGAAGGTGTTCCAAGAAAGACTTTCATTACATGTTCATTACCTCAAGCTTGTGAATTTTGTGTTCATGAGGAATGCAAAAGTTTTACACCCACTTTGCAAGAAGATGCTCATAAGCATGCAGCTAATGGAAATGGAAAACAAGAGGATGTGGAAAGCTCTAAATCCATTGAAGCCATAATTGGTATTCTGAAGAGAGCGACTATCTCATAAAATTCACTTCCTCAAGAAGGTGACAAAGGTGAATGTGCAAGGTATAAATTTTCCTTTAATCAAGTTGATTTTAACTATGATAAACATGGAAAATCCTCACATAATATTTGGAGAAAATTTACATGTTCCTTTTGTGGTTTGAATAACCATACTATTTCGAGGTGTTGGAAGAGGATAGCCATACACAGGAAAAATTCAAAACAAAGGAGACAGAAAGCCAAAGGTCCAATGGACAATGAAAACCATGCTGAAAAGAAGATGTAATTATTTTGCTCTCATTTTCATAAGCAGGGTCATCTTGTAGACAAGTGTTGGACTTTGTATCCAACAAGACATCCTTGACATTTGTAGAAGGTGGAGAAAGAGATTGACAAGAATGGAAAAGAGGATTCCATAATTGATGTGGGTTAGGATGATTCACATGATGAAGTGCAGCTGAAAGAGGCGCCATTGAAGTGGTTTGGAAGGAGATGGTTAGATTTTTTAACCAATTAAGGCCCTGCATTTCTTTTGATAATTGATGCAAATCTTGCCTTATTGATGCATTTCCTTGTTATCCGAATGTATTTATTTTATCTTGAAATTATGTTGCATATTGCATGAAGAAAGATGTTGGAAAAGTAGAGTTATGTTGACTCACTTAGATGTAGTAAAGATGGCAATTTGTAGTTGCAATTTGCATGTGAATGCATTTCTTTTTCTCTAGAATGCATGTTGCATGTTTATGCCAGGAAGGTGTTCGAAAGTGGAGTATGTTGACTCACTTTGTTGCGGAAAATTCGGTCATTTCAAGCTCTTTAAGTACTCATACATACCAATGGGATTCTTATACTTGTGATTGTACTTGCGAGAGATTTTAGCATTGTATACATGCATGAGAGTTTGTGTGTGTGAATAGTGGAATTATTTATAGTTTCATTGTGCTTGAACATGCATGGGTGATTGACTTATGTTGGTTGATTACTTTGTTATCATGTATGTTTGTCAACTTGAGAATGTTGATCATTTTAACATGCATGAGTGTCGACTTGTGTTGGTCGATTGATTGTTACACGTATGTATTATTGAATTGGAAGAGTTGATTTTGTCTCCAAATATGAAAGGGATATGTTGACGAATTGTTTCATGAGATGTGAAATTCTTGTTGTTTTGGGAGAAGAATTGTCAAGTTGTTGTACATGATGTTTTTTGATTTGAGATTCAATTGTTTGAAGAGGCATGTTTTTTCGACTTGTATGTGTTCGATGGGTTTGTACACCAAGATGTAAGAGTACATGGCGATGTTCACATGATGTGACATTTTTGCTTTGAAGGAGAAAAAGTAAGAGGTCGTCAAGTTGCGTTTCTTGCATGATGTGTTTTTCAAATTAATAGTTTTTCTTATGACAAGATGTCTCAGAATTTTGGAAGGTCCACTCTTGAGCGAGAGGCTCATGATTAGCCTTCATTCTCAAATCATGGAACGAGAAATTTGTTAATATTGGAGGATGATGGAGTCAAAAAGTGGAAAGAGGAACAAGATTCCATAAATTTTGCATCCAAAACAACAACCATTGTATCCATTTAATGAATTGATGCCAAGAAGCGAAAGAGATGGAGAACACTTTCTTTGGATGTGGAATTTGGAACCGTGGAGGTGAAAATAAAGGTAATTTCTTTTCTTGTGATTACTGATATTGGAACTCATCGTTGTAGTTCACTCAGATGGGCTTAACTTGGAAAAGTGGTTTCCAATGAGAAGCTTGCATTGAATGCATGTGTGTGAAAAGGAGGAACAAGATTCTCAGTGGGAAGGCCATCAGCCAACTTTCCAAGCACTGAGGGATCACTTTGGTACAACAAGGTGTTTAATCAATCAATAAGAAAAACAATTTTTGGAATGGGTCAGCAGCGAAAGGAGGACATTGGTTGAAGTGCCAAGCCATTTGCAAGGAAAGGCATGTCAGTGAACCAAAGTGGTTTTCATGGAGATTTTTCCAAGTAAAATAAATTTGATAGAACTTGGAAAAGGTAAGAGTATTAAACTCTCATCAGATAACCAGCTTTTGTGGGACTAGAATCCTGTTAGTGGGAAGGAGTGATAAGAAACTGAATTGTGGGAAAAAAATTGCTAAAAATTTAAAGTTATCAGAATTACTTGAAACTAGAATGACCGTATAGGTCTCGTCGCCCTGATTCCGGTGCACTTTGTTTCATCAAAAATCGACTCCATATGGGAAAGTTAGAGCCTGTTGTCCGCTTTTCCAAACATGTGAATTTTAAAAAAAAAAAAAGTCAAACAAATTTAGAGGGGTCAAAATTTGGTTTTCCTTTCGCCAATGGTGTGCTGACACTTGTTAGCTTGTGGTTGGCCTGAATTTTAGGACTGCGTGTCTAATTATGGTTGGTTTTGGAATGAACCAATGGGGTCACGACACGTGGCTAGCCCAGAGGCCACCACGTGCCCCCTCCCAAAGGTTGAAATGGGTCTATGTTCAAAGGTCGAATCATATTAGTGGTGGATTAAAATTTTATTTTGGAGTACCGACAGAGGTCGGGGTCAACCCCATGACCTCGCTCGCAATATGCAACACACATACCAACTCCATTATCCGTTAGTCCTTATAAAACAACTAATCCGACTTATACTTATGTTTTAAAGCATTGCATGGCGGGGGTAAAGAGGGCCAACCCTATATCCATAGGACCACCACTCAGAACCACCAACGGGAGCCCAATTAAGTGTGGAAATTAACAACTCTAAACACGTTTATGTAACCCATATCACATGCATTAGCGCTAATCCATTTTCTTAATGTGGATTATGTTAACTGTGCTTAATTAGTGCCTAACCCTCAGTTAATGCGTACTTATCTCTAATTAATATGTGCTTATTTTAGCGACCAGTTTGGCAGAATCCACCATTTTCGGTGGAACTCCAAATTTTTCGGAGTTCACTGGAGTTCTCTCCAGTTTTGGAGGGGTTTCCTAGGCCAAAATTGAGGAAACCATAACTGGAGAAAAATTCGACCAAATTAGGCTCAGAAAGAGTCTATCCTAGTATATTTGGATGCTCTAAGCATGTTGGACCATGTTTTAGGAGCTGTAGAGGACTGTAAACAACAATTTTTCCATTTTGAGATCATATAGAGGCCCAAGCCAAGGTACTGAAAGAGACATAACTTTTTCCCAGAGAGTTAGAATTTGACTCAGTCAGAACCAAAATAGGGGTATTGGGGGAGTCCCAAAGCCATTGGAGTAGGCTTGAGAGCCATAAGAGCTTATGAATTAATTTTAATTCATATTTTTTATCATTTAATCAAAGAGGGACAAGCCATTGAAGCCGGTCCAAGGAGATGTAGCCTAGGAGGGGTGAACTCCTTCATCACTAATGTGTAATATGCTTGTTGTGTATCATTTCTCTGCAATTCACTTGTTGTATATGTGTTTTTAAAGCTAATTTACATCAATAATTTCTCATAAAAGACACACAAATTTGATACATAAACCCTCTCATAAATTGGCTATTTGAGACAATCCTTAAACCCTTTTAGTTTATGCTGATGAGGAAGCTAGCACAACAAAACTAGTTTGTCCATATTCAAATCACACTAGCTCTGCACTGCCTATGCACATATATACGATGATTTGGCTAGGGGATATGTCACTCCCTTCGACTGGTTTTACTGTTGGCTGGATGTTGATCTTCTACCCCTCTTGTCTCACACCTGACTCTCTGACCAGTGTAGCCCCTATGCTGGCTCTTCCACATCCTCTTCTCTTCCTTCTCTGCGATGTATTCTTGGCTCAGGAAAAATCTCCAAATGGAACTGTCTCTGCCCCTCACTATTTAGAATCAACTCGATGATATCTTTGGCTGCTCTGCGCAACTCACTTGAGAAATCAATCTCTAGACTCTCTCTGGTGTATTTTCCAAATTCCCATCAAGCCTTCTCTTATAACCTTCTCGTTGAGAATTCAACGACCCAGATTAAAACATAATCAAGGGATACGATTAACTTGACTTGGTATTCATTTTTTTCTTGAAGATTCATACCCATTTCTATTAATATACTTTAATTATTTTAATTCCCTAAGTTTAGACTTAGGCTCCCATTAAAAATAAATAATTATTTTAATAAAACCTCATTCAGGTGGAATTTCCCAAAACACTTTCTGGGTATTTTGGAATACATGTGTCTAAGCCTCCCTATAGAATTTGAGACTTAGATCACTTCTGATGCTACCAATAGTCAACATTGTCTTCTTTTCTTCGATAAGGTTTCGCCTATCTTTCCTTGTCCTTCACTTTTCTTTCTTCATCCTTCTATTGCAGTTCGAACTTGTTGGCTATGTGTGTCAAATGAGGTCAAAGGTGTCTCTATATATAGCCTTTCCAAGAGGTCAAATATCCCCTCTCTAGGACAACTTGTCTCTGCCAGAGCTGACTTGCGCTAGGAGGTTTCCAGGAGTTTCTAGACTTAAAATAAATTATTTTTCAAATTACATTTTGCTTGGAAGGGTCTTATAAACATGATGTTGACTCCTTTGACTCATGACAACAAATCCTATGACCTAACAAACCCTATAAACACGAATAACATGCTTTTATCTATAAGACCATAAATAATGAGCATGAAACCCATGCTTTTAAAATTATAACTTTTTCTTTTCTTCTTTTGTTTGTTACATAAGATACATATTGAAATGAGTGAAACAACAATTATGAAGACTGAAACTAGTTACATTTCCAAAAATCCCTCTTAACTAGGGAGGTATTCATAATTGTACAACCAGTATAACATCATTCTCAAACTGAAGAGTTCTCATAAGAAGAGTCAGTTTGATAAGCCAAACGATAAGCATCATTATTATGATGATCACTTTCTTTGAGGCCTAACTAGGCACACACATCTTCATTCAAGAAAATTATGCTGGGAGCCTTTATGTGTGATACCACACTACATATACAAGGAACATACCCCATCTGGATGTTCACAAGGTATGTCCTTTTAGGAATATTCTTATATTGGATTTCCAAACCTGAATTCTCAAAGAATATTGGCCCTCTTCGGCCACTCTTATCTTGGACACTTATCCTATCCTCAAAGAGTATCAATCCTTTTCCTTTCTTGGATGCTTTATCTTCAATAAAACCACATATTTTTATCCAATCCCCCACCATTTTCTCTCCTTGACCTTCACTTAGACTTACAACTGCTAGTCCTGGTCAAGTTCCTGACACATGAAGAAGAGAATGCACATGTGATGTCCAACATCACTCCTTCTCCATCAGAGAGGATATTCCTCTTCTCCTTTTTATTAGAGAATAACTCCTTTCTCCTGTTTAAGGAGAATCCTTTTCTCCCTCTCAAAACCATAGGATATTCCAGACTTCCTTTCTATTTGGGAAGTCAACACCACAAGCCTTATAACTTATCTCCATAAGAGTATCGATTATTTTTTCTTCATAGCTACATGGCTCCCTCTTTTCTTCGCATCGAGCTTTCTTTCTTTCTTCATAGCTTTCTTACTATTAGAAAGATATTGGAATAAGCTTTTCAACCATATATCATATTCTACCATTTGAGCTAGGTATTTAGATTAAAAATACTTTCAAAGATAGGGTATCTAAACTATGCATTAAAAAATAGGGTATCTAAACAATATTTCCAATAATCTTCATATTGCAATGTTTATCTTCGAAATCCATAGTCTCCCCATATATTTGACATCAATGAAAACAATATTTCCAACGATACCCCCCTTGGTCATTATTGGAAACTCTTAGTTGATTTTGGAACAACACTTAGTATTCCCTCTATTTGCAACTCTCCTTATGTCTGTAATTATTTGTCTATCTAAAACTTCTTTCCATTTGACATCAATGGCAAAGGGATGCTACCCCTAATCTTGTGTTTCCATTTACTGACAAGATGAGAGGGATATCACTCCCAACTTCTTTGTTATATATTTAAATGTTTCACTAGGAAAGGGTTTGGTAAAAATATTTGCAACCTGTTCCTTGGTGGCAATGTATTCCATCTTGACATTTTGTTTATATATTTTTTCTCTTAGTTTTATTTGATGGGAATATGATTTGTAGTTGAGTGCATAAAAAAATTATTTGAAATATTGATTACACTTGTGTTGACGCAAATTATTGAGATTGGTTGATCATATGATATCTTGATATCTTTATTGTTTGATTCATCCAAAGCACTTATGTGCAACATGCTCCTACTAAAATATATTTGGCTTCTGTTGTGGATATAGAGGTTGAAGTTTTCTTCTTGCTCAACCATGATATTAGAAAATTGGTTATAAATAATGCTCCTCCACTTGTACTTTTCTTGTAATCAATAACTCCTACCTAATATGAATCTCTATATGTTGTTAGAGTAAAGTCTTTACTTCTTGAATTTCACAATCCAAAATCCAGTGTACCCTTCCAATATTTGAATATTATTTTTGTTGCTTGCACATGTCTCCTTTGGTGAAGATTGAAATCATGCAACCAATCCTACTGCTTGCATGATGTTTGGCCTTGATACTGTCACATATAGCAGGTTTCCAATCATTGACTTGTACAACGTTTGATTTTCTGCTAGGGATTCATCATCTTTGATCAAGTTACATCCTATGATCATGGGTGTATCGACAGGTGCACAATCTTCCATTTTGAATATTTTCAACATCTCCTTAATGTATTTGGTTTGAGAAATGAATATGCCTTTGCTGGATTGAGAAATATGCAAATCTTGAAAGAATTACAATTCTCCATGCATGGACATCTCAAATTATTTTTACATTTATTTTGCAAAGTTTTGGCTCTTATGTCGACATTACTTCCAAAAATGATAGCATCCACATAAACCACAATGATTAGCAAATTTTCATTTTTCTGTTTTGATGTAAATATTGTTCTCTACATCTCGTCTTTTGAAACCTTGCTGTTGTAGGTATTTTTCAAGTCTTGTATACCAAGCTCCAAGAGTTTGCACTAGTACATAGAGTGTTTTTTTCAATCTGCATACATGATCTTCATTTCTATTAATTAGAATCCTTTTGGTTGTTTAAAATATATTTCTTCTTCTAGATTTTCATTTAGAAAGGTTAAATTGACATCCATTTGATAGACTTTGATGTTATTGAATTACACAAATGCAAATTTTTTTTTGATCACTTCTAATCTTGCAACTAGGGCAAAGGTTTATTCAAATTCAATACCCTCAACTTGAGCATACCCATTTTCATTCAACTTAATTCTAAAGAACCATTTGGACGTGAAAATTTGCTTAAAATGCAACAACTGGAATTGATTCTTCTAACTGATTAATTTTGCAGTTTATTTTGATATGAAAAAATAATGAATTAATCACACTTAAATTTCTTCACAAATAATTTTTTGTGGAAATAAACTAGAAATTGAGAAAATTCTAGCACACACACAATAACATTTTGACAGTTATTTTTGGACATTGTCCCCAGAAAAACCCAATGCGGGAAACATGTGCAACAAATGACGGTTTATTATTATGCAATAGCAACATTATCTGAGTACAAATCTAGATGCCCAACTGGAAATCCTCCAACAAAATATGTTGCCAAAACATTTGGAGTAATTTCCTTCCTTTGCCTTAATAGATCAACCTCCTTCTGGCCTGCTCACTACTTGACTGGCTGCTCACACTGCTGACTTTGGGAAATTTGTACAACCTCTGGAACTCTTTCAAATGCCCTTTCTAACCTCCCTTTGTCATTGAAAATAAGTTTCTCTACCTTCTAGGCAGCTTCCTAGCCTTCGACAACTGAAACGACCCTCTTATGACAATTTCACTAGGGTTTCTGGCTCACTCGCTCTTCATGGATGAATTTCCTACAAAATAATTTGACCTCCTAGCTACAACTACTTTGCTGGAAATGTCTCTATTTCTCCCTCAATCTGTCTTGTTTGGATTGAACCTTCTTCCTGCACTGGATAGCTCGATATGCCCAAGGAAATCGCTCTCCAAGTTTTCGCCAGCTATCACATATGTGATTTAATGTGTCTTGCTCCAACCCCATCGACCTCCTCTTATAATCTCTAGTTGGATAACGAACAACCATGATTAATTCCTCATCAATGGCTGAGATAATTTCTGAGTCGATCCATATGAGTTTTTGGAGAAATATCACCTTTCTCAATTAATTGATGTTAATTAATCATTTTCCCTAATTTAGACTTAATAAAAAATTAACTACTAATTAATTAACTTAATTGAGTTGCTTATAGGTGGATTTTCCAGAAACGATTTTTGGGTTTTTGATTTCTAGTGTTTCTTAGCCTCTCTGACCAAAGTTGAGACTAGAACACCATTTGATGGTACAAAAACTAACATTGGTACCAATCACATTCTTGTTTTTTGATATAGGCACAAGTTCCCATCTCTCATTCTTCTCACTCTAACTTAGTTCTTCTTCCATAACATTAATTCAATGCTTGCATTCACTAGCTTGTATAAAGTTCTTAGTCTATATTCTGGATAACAAAGAAAAGTTTTATTTTTTTGGTGTAATTACCAATCCTCTTCTAGTCTAAACTCCTATCTCTATATCGCCAAAAATCCGATTTCTAGATGATACTTTGGACAAGTTTAGATGGTGTTTTTGGATATTGGAATTCTATTTCTTCTTATTCTTTCTTTTCTTCTTCATTTTATTTTTTCTGTAGATTCTCTCCTTTGGGTTTCATTTATTTGTGACTTTTCTCTTTGAGGCATTGTTTCATCCACTCTTACATCAACACTTTCTACTACCTTGTGTAGTATTTTGTTATAACATTTTTAGGCCTTGCTTCCATATGCATAGCCATGAAAGATATCTTCATCTATTATGGAATCAAACTTACCTAAATTATCTTCATTTATCTTTATATAGCACTTGCTCCCAAATACTTTGAATTATTTTGAATGTAGTTGGTATACCTTTCCATAATTCATAAGGTGTCTTGACGTTGTTCACCCTAACTTGTGCTCTATTCAAAATGTAGATTATTGTGATGATCACTTCTCCCCAAAAATTATTAGGTAGTTTGGCTTCACCCAACTTTATTTTAGCCATTTCATGTATAGTTATATTCTTCCTTTCTACAAACTCCATTTTGCTATGTAGTCCTTACTGCTGAAAAATGTCTCTTGATTCCATGAATCTCATAGAATTCATTAAATTAATTAGAGATCATTTCACCTCCTCTTTATGATCTTAAGCACTTGATTTTTAAATCAATCTCATTTTCAACCCGAGCTTTGAAAGCTTTAAACTTTTCAAATTCTTCAAATTTTTCTTTAAGAAATATAACCCATATCATTATTGTGTAACCATTTATAAGAAACATAAAATAACTCTCACATTTTAAAATTTGTGTTCTTACTAACTCATAGAGGTCTCTGTGTACAAGTTCCAATGAATTTGATGTTGAGTACTCTTTTGTTTTGAAACTAACTCTCTTCTGCTTCTGGTGTTGACATGGATTACAAATAATGTTTGTAGGTTTTTAGATCCTTAACATATCTCTTATTGCTTGTGTCTTGTTTAGTTTTACTAGATTGTCAAAGTTTATATGATCCATCCTTCTATTCCATAACCAAATTTCTTCAACTTGTCACATCCACTAATCTTCTTGAACATGCTTTCTTGATATCACATCCTTTAGAATGAAATGTGAGGTTGTGTAACTTAGAAGATTATGTTTTAACCCTTCAACATAGAAGACATTTTGTGTTTTAGTCTTTCCATCAATGAGACTAAGCATACATTTTCCAGCCATCATTGTAAAAGAATTATCCCCAAAGGTAAAACTACCTATTTTTTCTTCCCTTAGGGTGAGAAATTTGTTCTAATCCCCTATCATTTGTTTTGAACATTCAATATCAATGTACCATTGGCTTCATTTGTTTTGAGAATACAGTGAAAGTCAACATTCTTCCTTCTTTTTCCACACCTTTGTGTATTCTTCTTTATGCCTAGTAAGAATGTCTTCTTCCTTGTTTTGTTTAGGAGACTTTATTATGTTGCTTCTACAATCACATGTTATGTGCCCATAGTTATTGCATTTAATAACATTTAGTATTTTTTATGATCCTTGCACCTTAAAAATGATAAGAAACCAATAATTACAGTCCTCTTTGAGGGGGGAACCACCTTTGAAAAGAGGGATTATAAAGGCTCAAGCAATAGAGCACCACATACAACACCAACAAGAAGTTATTAAACTATTGACTTATAACTTGGTTATGGCACAAAATAAGATGAAACAACATACATATCAACATCGTACTGAAAAGGAATTTGAGGTGCAAGATTGAGTATTTGTGAGACTACAACCATATAAACAAATGCCCCTCAAGCAACAAAGGAAGGACAATAAATTAGCTCTGAGGTATTATGACCCCTATAATGTGTTGCATAGGATTGAAATTATGGCTTACAAAATTGGAGATGCCTCCATATTCACATCTACATCCAATATTCCATGTTTCTTGCTTAAACAAGGTAATTAGTGACAAGATCCCAGTCCAAACTATTCTACCAAAGATTAATGAAGAAGGGAAAAATAATACTAGAACTAGAAACAATTTTGGAAACAATGACTAAGCAGCTAAGAACGAGCAATTAATGAGAACCTCATCGAATGGAAGAACCTACCAGTGGAAGAAGCGACATGGGAAGATGAGTTGTTCATGCAGAAACACCCATAGATAGTCAAGTGTCGAGGAAAACAATTCTTTGAAGGGGAGGGACATGTTAAGCTCCATGTTAACCCAAAAACCCCTTATTAAGCCCTGTATATTAAGTGATTACATTTCTATTGTTATATTTTTATGTACAATAGAATCCCTCATGGTCCCATTTTATCATAATTGTACCCTTTGTCTCTTATATATATACTAAGGAGACCTAGTCTTAGGATCATAAAATATTGTCTTGTACATTGTATTAATTGTAAAATGAGGTTTCCCCCTCAAACATGACTCTAATTATTGATTTCTTCTCATTTTTAAGGCATAAGGATCATAACAATATTGTAATCAAGTAGGTGAAAAAATGAATTGTAGTTTCTATCAACAAACCCATGAGAAATTATGGTTTTGTTTCTCGCATAATCATTCTTTTAGGTCTCATAAGATCCTTTATTTCCATCTTTCACATGATCACTTCTTGCATAAGCGCTACAATCTATTTATTTATGACCAAAATTAATGCAAGAAAAACAACAACAAAGGAAAATATTTTGGTATTGGGTTGTGAAAGGCCTTCTTGGTGGATCAACTTTTCTGAACTCATTCTTGTTGTTCTTGTGAGAAGAATAAGGTTTTTGTTAGTCCTCATTTCCTTTCTTGTTGTTGTTTTCATTTTTGATGGAGTATTTGAGAATATTACCATAGCCTTTAGGCTTTTTACATTTTCCTTTTCTGATGGCTTTGTGACCTTAATGCTTGCATCTCCCTCAAAGGTCTTTTGTATTTTGTTGTAGCTAAGATATATCCTGATGAATGGTGGCCTATGGAAATTAAGAACAATATATAAGATTTCAGCAGTCTTTCCAACTGTCAAGCGTATTTTAAATTGATTAGTTGTTTTCTCTAGTTCCTTTCTTAAGGAAACAATTTCAACTTCTAGCTCCTCACAATTTTATTCCTTTTCCTTCAATTGGAATCTCATGTTACATCTATCATGCTTGTCTCATCTAGTTGAGTATTTAGGATTATAATTTTATTTATTTAATCAATGATCATGGTACTTATTTTTATATTTCTACAATTTCTCTTATTTTTGTTCTTTCCCATGAGCATGTATATTTCTTCTAAGGCACTAATGAGTTATGATTCAAGATTCACTTCCTCATCAACGTCTTCTTCTTTTTTTATCATATTTTTCTTTCTGGTTTTCTTCATTTTCTTTATCAATATACATTGTATCCATGGCTACGAAGAGGAACTCTTATGTGTCAATATCAGAAACATATCCATCACTTTCTTCATATGAGTTGTTCTCTCTAGAGTAAAAACTCTTCTTCTTAGTATATTTTCCTCTTTTGTGTCTATAAGGTTTTCTTATATTGTTATGTTCTTCTTCATCATCATTATATTCCATTGTTTTATATGGACATTTAGCAACCAAATGTCCTACTCTACCACAATTAAAATATTTGAAGGGTAGCTTAGATTTATCTTTTCCAAATCCTCATTTTAGCTTTCTCACAAATTGTATTTCTTATGTATCTAATTCATGGTTGGAAAAATCACATAATTTGTTTCTTTTTGTCTTCTTTGATGCTTTGAAGGCTGCTTCATCATGTGTTGGCTTTCTTTGTCTATCCTTATTTCATAGGTAGTGAGAATCCCATGCAACTCATCCATCATCAATTTCACTAGATTTCACTTATTCAATGGTAGAGACCTTAGAATCAAATATTAAAGGGAGTGCCTTGAGCACCTTTTGCACAATCATTGGTTCTTCAACCTTCTCCTATGATAATTTTGACACATTCATCCCACAGAGGAAATAGGCTACAAAATTTTCTTCATCTTTCATTCTCAAACCCTAGAACTATCTTCTATGAGTTTGGAGCTTTGGCTTCTTCACCTTTTCATTTCCTTTATATATGTTTTGAAGTTTTTCCCAATTTTTTTTTCAATTCACAATGCATCACCTTGAAAATTTCTGATTTTGATAGACCACACAAGATAATATTCATGGATTTTGCAATATGTTCACTAACCTTCTTCCTAGTCATATACGTTGGAGGAGATTTTGGGGTTGTATAACTAGTCACGTGCTAATTTCCAAATATCAAACCCAAGAGCCATTAGATGAGTCTGCATCCATATACTCCATAATGCATAGTTCGTTCTATAAAAAAATGGGGCTCTGTTTGTGAAGAAAACTTCCTGACTGGCCATATGTGCTCTCGAAATCTGCCTTCAAGTGGTTAGGTTGTTTTTGAGGGAATTTTTTCTAATACCAATTTTTGAGTACACACTTATATTAAGATGGCGGTGAATAAGTATAAGTCAAATTTTACATATTTAAAAATTCATGAACCATAACAAAACAATCACATATGAGATCTATCAACTGTAAAACATGGAACACCAGGTTTATATGGAAACTATTTCTAGGGAAAACCACAAAACTTATTTTTATAATTCTTTGTAGGCACCAACCTACTAGAAACACCACTCCCCACCACTAAAAATATTCGTAGGTACCAACCTATTGGAGACACCAATCCCCACCATTGTAAATATTCATAGGAACCAACCTAATGGAGACACCAGAGCCCCATTGTTGTAAACATATGTAGGCACAAACCTACTTCATTGAGTCTACTTGCTACTTCCTTCACCATGTATGCTAGCTAATTTTCCTTGAGAAAGTCTATTTGTTGCTTCTACCTTCACCGGGTTTGCTTCTTCCAAAACTTCTTGTTTTTTCCTCTTGGAAGAATGAACTTATACAACATGTCACATATCCAATTTTGTAAATACGATTATGGAATTTTTACCTAAGGAACTTTTGTATGTCTCCTCGGATCTCTGAAAATTCCACAGTCTGATAATTCTGAGAAAAGAAATTACAACAAAATTCCAAGCTAACATGTTTGAAACTAATTTCAGGATCATTCATAAACCCTAACTTCCATAAGGCATATTTATGGAAGTACAGTGAACGAAACTCTAAAATTTTTACTTGAGGTATTGCTATATGTCTCCATAGGTTTTTGAAAAGTTCATAGTCTAAACATCTCAAAAAATAAGTTATAGCTAAAATGTCAAACTGGCCTATTTGAAATTGATTTCAAGACTATTTGGAAACCCTAACTTCCATAGAGCATATCTCAAAAAGTATATTGAACCAATGGATGAAAATTTTACCACATGTACAAAAAGATCTTGCCTCCATCTCCTCAAAATTTCAATGTTTGAAATATCCTAGAAGAAAAGTTATAGAAAAAATGCTAAAATGACTCGTTCACTCCATGAATCACAATTTTGGTTCGCCTTTATAACCCCAAGAGTATTCCCCAACTTCTCTTGTGCACCTCAGATCTCTTCTTCCTTGGATGATCTTCAATTGCACTCATCTATCCTATGTTTATAATGTTTTTGTGTTCACTTATGGGGCCGAATTTTGAAATTGGCTAGGTCAACCTTTAATTTATGGTTGGGCTGACATGATAGAATCTTCATTTCTCATCATTCCTATGGAGTTGGAGAGAGTGCCATATTTAATTGGAAAAGTCTCTGATAATATTTTCAACCATATATCCTATTCTCCTATTTGATTTAGGTATTTAGAGTAAAAATACCTTCAAATATAGGGTATCCAATTTGGGTATAAAAAAAATTGAGTATCAAAACAATATTTCCAAGAATCTTTATCTTCGAATTTTTATCTTGGATATCTGTAATCTCCCCTGTCTTTGACATCAATGAAAACAATATTTCCAACACGAATATATCGAGAATATCCTCATACTTGAAATAGATGGTTGAATATTGGAAGATGTAACCAATCATAATAGATTATATATGGAGCAATAGTGAATATGGCCACTGAGATTTGATATTGACCATTGGAAAATAATATAAATATTGGTGCTTGACATGATAGTTATAAGAGGGATCTCCCATGGGAAACATAAACAAATCTTTTGATCACATTTGCACAATCTAAGGAGTATCAAGTTGAATTCAATATTGACCATTGGTATAGAATATAAATGTTGGTTCTTGAAACTCGCATCATTTAATTAAATGTTGAAACAATTCTTGATTTTGAGTTAGCAAGACCCCTTCACGAGTTCTTATGATTCCTTCTTGTGCTTTAACTTTTAAAAATTCATGAAATAGTAGTCACTTTCAACCTTGATCTCTTAAATGAATAGATTTTGGGGCCCTTTGACATTTCCAATTCTATTTTATGATGATCAATTTCATGTTGACATCCCCACTCTTCACTATGCACGTTGATGGTAAAAATATCATATCAATAGTGCAATGGTTGAGGATCCATGGCACATTCAATATAAATCTAGATGCAAAATTCTTAATGTTGAATCCATAGTAACCCTCGAGATTTAGCCTCCCACACAATGACAAAATATTCACAACCTATCCAGGAAAATATTCCTCCATTAAAATAAAGTTCTTAGGATAGTTGAGATAGTTTATTAGGCTATATCTCATCTTGTTTTCAAGGTGACCCTTCAAAGCTTCTAGTGTTGCTAAGCTATAATCAACTTCATCAACTAATTACCATTGTCAAGAGCCATCTTGTGTTGCATGGAGGTCAATTTTTCAAAACATGGATAACTATTACATAAATCATAATAATACTTATAATATATAGTTATTACTTGTAAGAATTAAAAATGACTAATTAAGTTTGATGGGGTGTCTCTATTTATTGTTTATCTCTTAAATTGTTTATAACAATCTTCTTTGTTGCATACCATTTGTAGTGGTAACATCAAATACAAATATATTTTTATGACTATATACTCTTAATCATGTGCATCATACCATGCCAATAGTTGAATATAACAGAGACAAGCCAACATGTGAGCCTTGGCACGAACCTCTACATGATTGATGTTTTGCTCAAATTGCCCGCCTTAGTAATTTGTGTAAAGGCTAATAAGTTACACAAATGAATTTTTAACACATTTGAAATATACTTAATCCTTACTAACTATATTAATAATTGTTAGGAAGAGTTGTGTGCATTAGCATAGTCATGTATGTGATGACCTATGCATATTAGTTTTTAGATTGCAAATCAAATTTTGCATCATTCATGTGTTTTGTATATTTAATAGTTCTTTTGAACCATATGGCCTTGTGAGTTTTCATATGAATGCTTATGGCATCCTATGATTCTCTCAAAGGTATAACACAAGTGGCTCTCACATAGCTTAGAAGATATTCTCATTCAAAGTCACATGTTGATAAGTAAAATAGAGATACATAAATAAATAGTCAAAAAATGATAATATAATGACACATAAAATTGTATACATCTATATATAGTACATTAAAGGATGAGTCACATTATATCATTAGTTATATTACAACTATCAACATATTAAGGTTAATGAAGGTCTCTTTCTTCCAAGTTTCCTCATTGCCACATATCTCTAACATAAGAAATATAAACCTAGAAATTGGATAAGTGATTTGAAGTTCTCCATGTAGTGTAACAATTTAAAAGTTCCTTGATACAACACCCTTCCATAAGAACAACACCTTAAAACACAATGGAGATTCTATCACAATTTAGTCCTAGAAAACCTAGGGCATCCTTCAACACCCACCCACCCCTTGAACCACACACATTTCCTTCTAAATAATAAATATAATAATCCTTTTTTTAGTGAATAGAATTCATTAGTGAATATGAAATAGTTTAGCCTAGCTTTCATCACCAAGCTATGGTCAAGTATCATCAATTCTAACAATTCACACTCTTTTAAATGTAATGTCCTCTTTTAACCTCTCTTTCTATCTTTTCAATATCTCGCATCCATGCCTTTTATTGAGCATGTATGTTTCTTTTCTTCCATAGAAGACTTCCTATGCAAACTCAAGGGATGATTTCTCTAATTCATGGGTGTCAACTCTAGTAAAGTCACTATTGTAGATTAGTGCACCCAACCTCAAGGGATTCAAACACAACATTGGTGACAATTAGTTGAGCCAACTCCTAAGATCATTGAGCATGTATGTTATTTAGATCTTTTGCCTAATTTCATATAATTTCTTAGTGTTATAGGGAAAGGAGCTTCTCCATAATTCCAATAAGTTCTTTCCAAATTGTTAGGTAAACTAGATTCGGTGAAGGAGTTAAAGTAGTTAAGGTAGTTAGGTTAATAATTTAAGTTCTTTCCAAATTGTTAAGTAAACTAGATTCGATGAAAGAGTTAAGGCAGTTAGGTTAATATGTGAAAAAATCTTTAAAAGGCTTAGAAATTCTTTATTGTAATGTGTTAGAGTTGAGCAATGAAAGTGAAGTCTCACTAGTAAGCCAAGATGTTGGTTTATGATTAAGTCAAGAATAATAATGCAATGGTAAGCCAAGATGTTGGTTTATGATTAAGTCAAGAATAATAATGTAATGGTAAGCCAAGATGTTGGTTTATTATTAAGTGAAGAATAATAATGTAATGTATCTGTTGTTGTTATGTTTAATGTTTAAATCAAGCATAATAATAAATCTATTGTTTGTTGAGGGTAAATGAGGGTTTATGTGTATTGTTATTTTGTTTGTGACCGTTCTCAGTATTCTTTTTTTAATGTTATTTTGAATGCTAACCAGTGTCAAACACAGTAGCCAGAGGAGTTTGTGCAGTTTGTAGACAGAGAAGTTTGTGCAGTTTGTAGTCTAGCTAATTGGACAAAAGAGAGCGATTGGAAACCTATCTTGCCTGGTCAGGAGAGCGAAAGACCTCTGCCCACATGGCCATCAGAAAGTGAAAATGGCATGAAGTTCCTCTGTGAGAAAATGGACGCAGAGGGTCTCTGGAAATTTATGGTGGAGCATTCAAAAAAGACGTTACAACACTCAGGGCTGAGCTGCTGTCAACGCTTGAGAGCACTATTGATCCCACCCGGCTAGTTTTACGGAGGGTAAAAATGACAAAGTTCCGAAAAAGCGGAGGACTGAAGGCTTGTGGACCGGAAACGGTCCTGTTCTTTGTTGTTGTTGTTATAGCGACGACGGAGAGAGATCATTTCTATCGGAGGCTTTTTGTCGGAGTGTAACAAAACGGCCCGAGTCAGTGGCTGATGGCGCTGCACAGATTGCAGCTTTGAAAATACCGTAGTGCATAAAGAGCAAATGATCGAAGTGTTACATGAGATCTACGAGGTAGAAATCGAATTCTACCAAGATTGAATTCACATTTGTGAGTCTACATTGTTGAAAGAGCATTGGCGGTTGTAGACTTTCCACAAATCTCTCGATGCAATGGGTGGAGTTTGGCAAGAGACCACAGCCATAGTGACAATGCAAATGGAACCCTGTGCAACTAAAGGTTCTGCTACTAGAGAAGGCATGGATCGAGAGGAGGTCGTGAATCAAGTATTTAATGTAGAGCCAAAGCCATGGGATTCACTCCCGAGTTGAGTGAACCTGGAGCACGCACAACAAGAAAGACAACATGAGTGCCTCGGCAATTCATTTGAGGTCGCTAACGGTATTGAAGAAAGTAAGGGAGCACTAAGTAATAATCGCATCAGCCCCTGCACGAATACCCTCGAGGAAAATAGAAGTAATGAACCTGGAACTTGTTGGAGCAACAACGGAATAACTGTTAAGTTTCGTTATTGAATTTGGTTTTCTTGGCAACCTCGATAATTAGGGGTTTTCCCCTGTCCTCTAAAAAAGTTTGGGCAGTGAATCAATTTTGTGGTCTCTAGAAACGAGATCTGATCCTCTTGTTGTAATTAGTGGAAATGATTAGGGGCTCGTCACGACCATCGATGGATGCCTTACCAATTGGTAATGTTATCTCCACAGGTTCAGCGATGGCAGAGTTCAATATTTCAAAAATTTCTGGAGTGTACGGAAACATAGAGGAGTTTAGCAGCGACGTTGGTCAGTTGCAGGTTAAGAGCAAGGATAAGCCGTCACTCGTGATGCTTCTGAGTTTCTGAGTGATGACGGCCTTGAATGTAGTCAGAATCTGAGACTCCATGCTTAGATGCTGTAGCATAATTCGTGAGTGAGTATGAAGGAATAGTACCTATGTATGAATGCGTAGAGTAGGTATTAAGGTGAGAAGAAATATGAATGTGATTTCAAATTCAACACTAGAATGATCCAAAGAGAAAAATGTCTATGCTTGGATTTAAAATCTGGTATAAAATATTAATTTTCCATTGAAATTCTTGAATCGTGGAGTCCACAAGCACTGGGGCACTGGGTTGATAAAAAAATTTGATTAACGTTATCCATTTCTTTTTATAGCAATTGAATTTGCTAGTCGAACCCAGCTTGAATTTGGAATGTCACGGTATATTGAGAAGTTTGAAAAGCAGTTTTATTAAATGCATGAAGTGCAATATATAAATGCCACTGGCCGCGAGTTGGTTGGTGGAATCACTAAATGACTTCTGAGCGAAGCAGGGAGAGGTCAAAGTAATGACAAGGTGAGTCGCAGTAATGAAAAAAAAAATATAACTGAGTCAAATTTTTTGCATGTAAATGGGCATTAGACTGTAAGACCTGGCAAGGTATACGTACTTTTGGGAAATTACTGATAAATTTGGAATTACTAGTAAATTTGGAGTTAGAGCTAGGTGATGGGTAAACTTTGAGTGGGTACTTTTGGGAAATTACTGATAAATTTGGAATTACTAGTAAATTTGAGTAGGTGATGGGTAAACTTTGAGTGGGTAGGGCTTGGAGGTGAGCGGGTAGGGCCTGGAGGTGAGCGGTGTCAACTTACTTGGCTGGATTTGGCGAAAGGAAACTCCAAGTCAAGGTTTAAAGCAAGGATTGTTAGATAAAATTGACTTGGTAGAGTTAAGGTAGCTAGGTTAACCATTGTGGTTTCAGGTACCTGGTATTGATGACCTGTGGTATTGAGCTCATGGTATTACATGTGAAAAACATTTAAAAGACTTGGAATTCTCTAGTGTAATGTGTCAGAGTTGGTGGATGAGAACCATGCTTAAGTCAAAGTTTATTGTTTGCTGGTTTTTCCCCAATTGAGGTTTTCCAGAGTAAATCACGATTTATGTGTGATTGTTCTCATTATTGTTTTGAATACTAACACAAATAGTGCATATAGTGTCAAGTTTTGTCCTAATAAATCATATTCTCAAATTGCTCTACATCACTCAACAAAGGCAACAAAGGCATTCTTGTTACGAGTTGGAAGGTGGTGGGCTCAATTCCTCTTTAATCTAGCAATGGTTGGAAGATTTTGTCGAATATATTGCCCCAAATGCAGGACCATCTTTTAAACATCCTCTTGTCTATTTAACTGGGAAGACCAACCAATTATGATTGAAAAACATTAGTATTTAAATATGTTTTATTTATATATGTTTTTTTGCGACGTTCCATTTTTAGGAATCTGGAAATATTTGGATGGTTTCTTTAATGTATCTGACTAAGATATAGAAATCATATAAAAAGAAAACAAGTGTATTTTGAAAAAGGGGGAGATCGGTGAGACAATGCTCCTTTGGGGTTGTTTTATTATTTGTATCCACTACAAGGAGATTTGGATCTATTGTAATGAATAATGCCTTGGTTATTTTGCACATATCTTTGTGATATATGATTATGTACATAATTTATTTTGTTGTAACAAGTTTTTGTTTTAAGGTCATTTTAATACGTGGATTCCATCATTTTGCCTTATGTTTTCAATTGTTTAACATGGTAATAAAGCCATGTATTTTGGTCCTAGGAAACCCAAGTCATTTTGTATTGGAAGCAGTAAGAATTCCTTAGGAGTTTCCCACTTATGTGGGAAACATGATGTGTTGACAAGAGAAGAGATAAAACCACTGTGGTAGTTGAGAGAGTGTTAGGGATTGCTAAATATGTGAAACGATTCGAAAGATGGTTTACCCCAACATTGCAAGTTTTCAAAGTGCTTGTGAAGGGGTTGGAACGCTAATTTTTGGGGACTTCAGGAAAAGATGTTGAGACGAGTTGTTGAGTATGCGACAAGTGATTCCAAAGATGCAGATGGAGGTTGTCTAGCTTGATATTGCAAGTAGATTACTTATAAAGATGGTTTAGAGGAGTTTTGTAAGAGTCTCTATAACTATGTTCCAAATTTAATATATAGAAGAATGTTGAAAACATCAATATTATTAAATATTTTTCTAGTAACATGATGTGGTTGTATTTGAAAAGTTCCTTTCAGTCTCTGTTGAAAGAGGCATACAAATTGTATGAAGGTGGGTGCATTGTATTGGACAAGGATGAATGGACGAGGGAATACCATTTGTGGGTTGCCCATCCCACATATCTTTCTCTCTAATGTAATGAATGTAATATCATTTTCCCAATATCTATACAATATATGATTATGTAAATGTTTCCTTTTGCTATAATGAATGTTGCTTCAAGTTTCAGTACATTTTCATATTCTGTTTACATTTTTAACAATTTTCTACGTGATAGAAAAGACAAATTTGATATCGATGCAAACTCACATCCATTACTGTCCTTAATATTCCCTAGGACATTCCCTGCTTAGCTCATAAGGGATTACCCCCGATGTCTACCAGCGCACCAGAACTTGAGATTTTGAATGAAGTAGTTCTTCCAATCACACCACAAAAATCAAAGCTCTGGCATGCCCTGTAATATTCCTAATTAGCACCGCTAATTGGAATATTTGATTTTTGTATAGTTTTGCCGACTATAGTTTATTAATAAATAAAAGTGAGAAAAGGGGTCTAACTCACTTAAATAAAAAAAAATGTTTCCCTAGTAGATGCAACGTTGTAACTTAAGGGGGGAGCCAAGGGGGGCCACACACCACGTGGAGGAGCCAATGAGAGAGAGGACGTTGGTTTTGGAGGGAAACCAATGCTATAAAAGGTGGAGGAGCCTCCTCATTTGGGGATTATTGATGTTGATGATATTGAGCTAGACTTCTGTCTTCTTGAGCACGCTGGTTGTTTAGCCTGTCTGCAGCACTGTTTAGTGCGATTGAGTGTCTTCGGTCGGAGATCTCGCCCTTAGCCCCGGGGGACTTCGAGTGCCTGCTCGGGCAAGGTTTTTCCTTCAGTCTTTTGCGGGAGATTTGGTTGTTGTTTTGCGGAGGAGCTGGGCTTCTTTTGGTGACTGCGCAGTCCCTGGGAGAGAGGACGCAGTTCTTGGAGGAGGTGTTCTATTGCGGGGTTTCCTGCAGGAGATTTAGTGAGATTCGGTGTGGAGGTTCAGTCTTCATCAGTGGGAGATTTTCCGGGGAGTTTGTGGCCCTATTTCAGCATATATCATTTGGCTTCTGCGCTGGGCTTGGAGAGAGCGTTTTTCCTTGAGGAGGGTTCCGGAGGTGATTTTCGGAGGCTGACCATTTTCTACATGGTTTCTGGGTTTTGTCCGGGGTGGTGAGTTCAGGTGTTCTGCAGATTTTCAGCTCATTCCGGCAAGGGGATCAGCCCCTAGTTCCAGTTCATTCCAGCAGCAGCAGTTTGCAGTAGTTTCTTCCAGCAGCTGGGACGCAGTTTCTGTAGCAGCCATTTCCTGTTTTCTGAGAGGGCTCTTCACTTGCCTTGTGCAAGGATAGGTGCTATTATTCTGATTATCCATTGTATTCCATTATATTCTCAGATTAATAAAATGGCTTAGCATTCCTGGCATTTTATGTGTATTTGCTTTATGTTCTATTTCCGGCATTTTTCTATATTGTTGTATGCTTGTATTACTGTCTATTTCCCATTCGGGATATTACAGTGGTATCAAAGCATAGTTCTGGCTCAGCCTGTGGTCTATGACATCGGGAAAGAGATCATACAGAGGTTTGTTGGAATTTTGGAGAGCACTAGCAGTTGCAGTACCAAAAACGAAATTGGAAAAAGGGCCAAAATATAAAGGGTCAAATTTTGAAGGTTGGAATTAGAAGAAACGTTTTCTGGGTTTTTCTGGGTTTTGGGCAAGGATCACCTTCCCAAATTCCTAGAATTTTCTGAGTAGTTTTCAGTGGGTAAATCGAAGGTCGAAATTAAGCAGTAGTATGGTTTTGCAGCAGCCGTGCAGTTTCTGAGGAGCCTGTAGACACATAGCAAGAAGTGCCAATGGCAGACGAGGAGGATGTGAGGAGATTTAGAGAGGCGCTCCTCCAACACATGCAGGATGTGTCACAGAGACTCACTACGCTGGAGGTTAGGCAGCGAGAAACCCCAAGGGGTTTTCAGATCGGTGAGGGATCAGGCACGTCACACCATATGCCGGAGCGTGATGCTATCCCCATCATGGCATCGCATGCACCCACGCGACCCACTATGCCCACTTTCCTAGCAGAGGACACAGGGGCAGCAGCACAGCGGGAGCCGGAGGTTGACCCTGGCCAGATGGACGCCTACATTGCAGAGTACCTGGCACGCGGGCCGGCGATCAAAGATCTTATCTCATTTAGAGATTATGTTCAGCTCCAGCGTGATGGTAGACCCCGTGATCATCACAGGGGACACAAACATCATCATGACGACCACCGCGCAGCTAGCAGATTTCATTTGCCCACGTTTGATGGCTCATCAAACAGTTCGGCAAAGTCTTGGGTAGAAAAGTTGGACATCTATTTCCAGCTTAATCAGATGTCGCAGTCAGAGGCCATTAAGGTGACAACATTGCACTTGGAGGATGAGGGCACACAGGATTGCAGGGAGTCTGAGGTTACACCTAGTGTGACACAAGATTCACCCTCATTGGAGACCTCCTTGGCCATGTCGGTTGATGTGGTAGTGGAGAAGGTAGAGCCTACCTCAGTAGAGCCATCCATTGAGGTGATGACCGGAGTCGTGTCCGAGTCTTCAGGTGGTAGCAGCACACGACAGATGGGTGAGGCATTAGGAGATATATCCACCTTCGATGAGGCATTAGCAGGTACAGAGGTATTGGATGATGGTCGCATACAGCGGTATCATCGGCTTCGGACGGACCTTCGAGTTTTGAGAGGGAAGGCCACGTCAGTACGGGAGGCCATTTTGTTGCAGGACCAGGAGCTGGAGGGTATGAGAGTGACTTGTGCCAAGTCGGTGGCCAAGTTGGTCCGCATTGGGGAACGACTGGATTCCCTGATGGTACAATCAGAGGGCACGTTGGAGCGTCAGATCATTCCCCTTCAGGCATGCATGGATGGGACTAGCAATGTTGTTGGGTCATCTCTTCCCGTTGGAGAGAGAGAGGCAGAGCCACCTAGTCAGATCTCATATGTTGACTTGGATAGCGGTATGAGACGATCAGAGTTGCACAGGGTACAACATCCACATGTTGAGGTTGGATGGCGAGAGATTTTGAGTTGGTACCCGGTGGAGTGGGTTTTGGAGATAGTGGTGGACCCAGGTGTAGTTCAGCAGGAGTTCCTAGGTGTTGGGCATACAGGGACCCCAGATTGGCATTGGGATCCAGGTGGGATCACCTATCATTTCCCAGGCAGGTCAGTTGACTATGTCTTGGAAGATACAGTTGGCGTAGTAGCAAAGCATGCGTATTCGCTAGGGGAGTGTCGGTCAGCTTCAGTGGCCAACCAGTTTATGAGCAGACACCCTAGGTTGTCTTGGTATGACACCCATATACGGGATCCCGGGGTGGTCAACATACCTTGGCAGGAGCTTGTCGGAGGAGGTGACATTGGCAGGTCACCAGATGGCGCCTTGTATGGGGCCAAGGATTCTTCACCTTTGTGTGGGGCATAGAGGACGCAGCAGAGCCGAGTAGTAGTGGTAACACTACTGACACATAGGGAGATTCACTTCTCAGACCCCTCGAGGAGGTTTTGGAGTGATGATCCATTCGTTGGCGGGTATAGCGATGCGACGGTGGAGGCGATGTTACTGATTGGTGGTAGTCCGACATGTAGAGGCACAGCTCTAGGTCATCACATTCAGGGATGTGTGGGAGCCTCTATCATTGAGCAGTGGATTGCCGGTGGACATGGAGTTGCATGGTGGTGTACCGTAGTGTGTGGGACTGCATTGTGGAGTAGGAGTGCCCTACATCACATTGATAGCACGCGGAGAGTGACCGATGCCTGGACACAGTCAGGGCACGAGACAGTACAGGGTGGTACAACAGTAGCTTGGGGTATCCAGCAGCACACAGGGGTATGCCTCAGTGTGCAGTGGCATGCCGAGGAGTACATGGATGACCGATGGTATGCGAGGGCATATGGTGCTGCACAACATGGTTTTAGCGTATTGCATCCAGGGAGGCTCACGGATAGGGACACCAGGCTTACCGTTGGGAGTTTTTCACCCAGGATCGATGAGGGGACAGATGAGCGATACTTGACGGCATTTGTGGGGACTCATGCATCCGACCCTCTTCTACATCACTCACAGGCACAGCCGATTTTATTGTTGTCCTTTGGCACTTTGGGCATGAGCAGCGGGGTATGCGAGGCACACCCAAGATGTTTGGATGGCACTCAACACACTAGGCGAGAGACCTCTCAGCAGTGGCACTGGGTTGGTTTACTAGTTGACAGCCACAGGTCGAGGGATGAGATGATCCTCTACAGGGGTGGCACATCGGTCATCGCTAAGCCTACACCCGGGGAGCGGGTCATGAGGGAGACATGCATCATTCTTCCCTCAGGGCATGTTGAGATCATGCATGAGCAGAGGATACTGGGTTCAGTAGAGATAGCATTCCAGCATGCGTCTAGACTCCAGACATTGTATCGACACTTCATCAAGAGGGTGGATGGCATATTCACTGCAGATGAGGTGGTGGAGGTAGAACAGGAGGGCCTTTCTCCTGTATGCCAGAGTGAGGACTCTTCTTCATATGAGTCCATAGGATCAGTTGAGGTCGCTTCTAGGGAGCGAGAGTAGTCACACAGAGATGGAGACAGTAGACCAGAGCTGCATTCCAGTATACAGGGTGAGCAGTCAGGGGACTCTATGGGAGATGCCCTAGGCGATGAGACACTTGTGACGATCCAGTCAGAGCTATATGTGATGGAGCCTGAGTCAGTAGAGGAGGATGCTATGCACATCATGCATGATGGTCCTTTGAGGGAGAGCCAGATGGAGGCTCACATCGAGTCGGTGATGGATATGCGGCTAACCGCGGGGTCAACCATTGAGGAGGAGCAGTCAGATGCATTGAGACACTGAGTACAGTGACGGCAGTTGCAGATCCATATCCTCTAGAGATGTTGGAGGTTGATGGGATTGTTATGCAGGGGGCTATTAGACAGCAGGAGCTGTTGGATATGGTGGAGCATTCATCTTTTGGCCGACAAATTGATGAGGTACAGATAGATGTACATATAGTTGGTCGAGCTGCAGTACTTTCAGTGAGTAGTACTCTCCAGGAGTACATCGATGGAGCTTGCAGCATATCTTGCCCACTTTGGCCCATTATAGAGAGAGGGGTTTCTTTCTACAGGCAGCTCTCATTGGCAGACAGGGCAGAGCAGTGGGAGTTGATTACGGGTTGGCGGCAACACTTCAGGCGTGTTCCATATGCCGTTGTTATTGCTACATCGGATTCTTCTTCCAGGATGGACTGGCGGGAGATCATGATTTGGTACCCTCTAGATGGTACGGTATTCTTCGTAGGGAGCACAATCGAGCAAGGGCCCTTGGACATAACAGAGGTTATAGATTCCAGCTGGCAGGGCGGCACAGGACATCATTTCTTCAGCACTCCATACCGATTTCAGGAGAGCAGGATCAGCATGGGATTGAGTCACAACTTGGATTGGAGAGAGGTGATGAGTTGGTATGCAGTTGGAGGGGTAGCCTATGCAGCTACAGGTATAGCGCAGCAAGAGCCCAGGAGCATTGATGCTTGTTGGTGGTCTTCACCTCTTAGAGCATTGGTCATAGCTAGAGGCAGTGCACAGTCCGAGCCGTGGGACTTGTGCGATTATTGGCCACGGCGGCGATGGGATCCGGGAGTATTATTGGTTGGCTGGTACTGTGAGAGGTCACTTTGGGATCCTGGCACTGAGATATCCCTTCGTATCAGGGTGATGCAGAGATCAGAGAGGTTTCAGTGGGACCCAGGCACATTTTGCAGTATCGGTGGGGAGCATCAGCTAGAGAGGAGGCTTATTCAAGCGTTGCTTGAGCACAAGCAATTTTTGCTGGATGAGGATGCCACTTGGGAGAATGAGAAGATTTTGCAACATCCATCACTTCAGTTGCTTGAGGACAAGCAACATTTTGCCGGGGGAGACTGTAATATTCCTAATTAGCACCGCTAATTGGAATATTTGATTTTTGTATAGTTTTGCCGACTATAGTTTATTAATAAATAAAAGTGAGAAAAGGGGTCTAACTCACTTAAATAAAATAATCACTTAAATAAAATAAAGTGTTTCCCTAGTAGATGCAACGTTGTAACTTAAGGGGGGAGCCAAGGGGGGCCACACACCACGTGGAGGAGCCAATGAGAGAGAGGACGTTGGTTTTGGAGGGAAACCAATGCTATAAAAGGTGGAGGAGCCTCCTCATTTGGGGATTATTGATGTTGATGATATTGAGCTAGACTTCTGTCTTCTTGAGCACGCTGGCTGTTTAGCCTGTTTGCAGCACTGTTTAGTGCGATTGAGTGTCTCCGGTCGAAGATCTCGCCCTTAGCCCCGGGGGACTTCGAGTGCCTGCTCGGGCAAGGTTTTTCCTTCAGTCTTTTGCGGGAGATTTGGTTGTTGTTTTGCGGAGGAGCTGGGCTTCTTTTGGTGACTGCGCAGTCTCTGGGAGAGAGGACGCAGTTCTTGGAGGAGGTGTTCTATTGCGGGGTTTCCTGCAGGGGATTTAGTGAGATTCGGTGTGGAGATTCAGTCTTCATCAGTGGGAGATTTTCCGGGGAGTTTGTGGCCCTATTTCAGCATATATCATTTGGCTTCTGCGCTGGGCTTGGAGAGAGTGTTTTTCCTTGAGGAGGGTTCCGGAGGTGATTTTCGGAGGCTGACCATTTTCTACATGGTTTCTGGGTTTTGTCCGGGGTGGTGAGTTCAGGTGTTCTGCAGATTTTCAGCTCATTCCGGCAAGGGGATCAGCCCCTAGTTCCAGTTCATTCCAGCAACAACAGTTTGCAGCAGTTTCTTCCAGCAGCTGGGACGTAGTTTCTGTAGCAGCGATTTCCTGTTTTCTGAGAGGGCTCTTCACTTGCCTTGTGCAAGGATAGGTGCTATTATTCTGATTATCCATTGTATTCCATTATATTCTCAGATTAATAAAATGGCTTAGCATTCCCAGCATTTTATGTGTATTTGCTTTATGTTCTATTTCCGGCATTTTTCTATATTGTTGTATGCTTGTATTACTGTCTATTTCCCATTCGGGATATTACATGCCCACCAAAATGAAATATTGACATCAACTGAGAATTTGAGAATTTGCATCATGAGAACATTTCAAGAGGTTTCACCCCTATTATTCAACCGTAGTCTAACTAGACTGCTTTTTTGCCCTGAAAATCATGGAAATTCCAGTAAGATTTTAAGAAAATCCGGCAGGGATTTTTGTAAATCCACGTTATAACTATCAAACTTTAATATTTTGGGTGCCCTAGAGGTTTTTGATTGTGCTGAATCCATTTCCACCATCAAAATCATGATTCAAACACTGTTACTGTAAGATTTCTTAAATTTTTTTGGCCCGGATTCCGGCCAATTTTGGCCGTCTCGTTAGACAACTCCTATTCTTCATGTCTATCATATGTCCTGACTCCTAACCCTTGGTCTAAATCTTAACATTACTTGTCACTGCAACTGGAAGCTCTAAAATACCATCTAGATAAACAAACAGCCAACCTTTAACCTGAGAAACTCTAACGAAGAGGGAATATTATAGGAAAAATCACCATTCCTTTAACCAATAATTAAAATAAATACATACGAAGACTGCAAGTTCTCAACCCCTTTTGAAAAACAAAACAAAACAGCAAATGTGTAGTGCAACCCATAAAACAAATGCTAAATTCCATTACCATGACAACATGCATGTCAAATTGTTAGTATCATGGTAAGACAGAGGATGTTCTATTGAATTCCCATGGAGGTACATATGTCATCAACAAAGGCATGGCAAAAACAGCATCAAAGCCATAAGAATTGTGAAGGAACCTCACCCCATCTAGTATTTTTTTTCGTTCATTCTGTTCCCCTGTGTGAAGGGTGGCCAACATGATTAGGAAACATCATCAGCAAAATTGAATTTAGTGAGATCAAGTCAATTCTTCATTACAGAAATATTCATGATCACCCTCTTTTAAGATGAATTTAAGCTATATGCATAAGCAATAATGCTTTATAATGGTGTAAGGCATAAATCAGGTTTCTTTCTGAAAAAAATGCTTAGATATTAAAATGGAGCTTTTGAATTAATCAACAGGTCTAAAACTCAATTAAACAAGTATTGCCTTGGTTCTGTAAATATCGATGAAAAAGTAACAAGGCACCAACCAAGTGAAGCAATGGTTATAACCATGACAAAATCCTAGTTCAGTGAAAATCAGTCTCTTAGAATCTAAAAGTCACAATGTTTATTACTATCCTTGATTCCAAGACAATACCATCCTTTGCTTCCAACACATTTCATACATCGTGTTTTGAACGACATAAAAAATGGAGAAATTGACCAAATATCAGGACACAACCAGAAGTAGTCAACTGAAATACCTTTAAGGGATTCAAATGGAAATTAAGTACACCTTATTGTGAGTGACGTATCTACATACTTTATCAAGCCATTTTGTCGTAGTAAATAAATGAGATCTCATCCAGACAATGAACATAAATATGTTCTAATATATAGATGTACCTTATCAATTTAAATATTTATTAAACCATTCTAGCATTTTCACATGAGCCTCTTCAGCATTCTTTACAGCAACTTCATCATTCTCATTGTATCTTAGAGCCCAGCCATGAGCAACCCCAGGATAAATTTTAACAAAGCTATCTACCTGCAACAAGCAACAATCTATAGAGTTATCCAAATATGTTTATCTAATAACCCAGGGAAGGAAACAAGCATTTCCTGCACAAAGGAGAAAAGACAATGTTGAATGAAACAAATAAAAACAATGCCTTTGATGACATTGAACAACAGTTCATTTACAGTAAAATGTCCAACAGAAGAAGGATAACATAAAAGAATCCAGACAGAAATAAATATAAAATTGATAATTCTTTCCTGAGAAATATGTAATTGATAATGAATAGATGAGTTGATACAATAATATGTGACATTGTGTATATACATTGAATAGACATGTCTTTTACAGGTGCTCTTTGAAGATCATTATCACTCTTATTATTATATGTGGTTTATGTATGTTACATTGTCTCTCCCTTTCAAGGATGCTTTTTCCTCAAAGCATAAACAATGTCTTCATTCTTGCTTGTAATGCTTCCGCCTTATGCTATGTTTTTGTTGTCTCATAGTCGAAGAAACAAGGTAGTAAAATCTCTGAAGTGTTAAGCATAATTGTCATATTGTTGAAGGGTAACTCCACCCTAGTTCAATCTTTTATGGAACTGTGTTTACAGGGCTCATAAATAGAACTTTTTGCATTGTGACTCCAAGAATTACTGTTCTTTCAGATTTAATTACACTAGAATTGATCTTCATTGGAATATAGGTCAAATATTGTCCTTGTTTAGAGCAATGTTGATCTGTTGATTCATTGTAAAATTGTTCCTTCGTATTTTTAAGCCAGATTGTTTCAAAGATTGTTTAAGCCATTATATAATTAAAAGAATATATATATTTTTTTATACTTGTAATTTTTTTATTATATAATATCACAGCACCCGATTAGCCATTTCCTGTAAATTTCGGGGAAACCTTTAGCCATTCTGGACATCCGTACCCAAGTTCCCAACGTTCCCACGTTCCAGAAACTCATGCAACATAGATATATTTCAATATTGTCATAGCAATAAACTGAATAATTAATTTATCAGTTAGGAGAAATAATATCAGTTGCTGCAATAGAATTTTCAGTTTTGGAATTTTCACATGGTATCAGAGCGTGATTGATCAGCTGGAGAGATCAGAAGTGAAAGAAGGATTTTTGTTGTTCAGTGAGAGTAGCAGGCCGAAATTCCTAGAGGCAGCACCGTCTATTGCTAGGCAGGCCAAGTTTCTTGGAGAAAGTTAAATTTTTCGGTGTAGTGAGGCAGGAAAATTCGATTTTCTAGTTTGAGTGATTCCAGCAGGCAGAGGGAGCAGCTCAGATTTTGGCCGGGCAGATTTTTGGCTGGATGCAGAGGCTTTTGCAGCGGTTTGTTAGACCAAAGCGAACGTCGGGTGGAAGAGAAAATCACACACAACGGAGGGAAGATTTCTCTCAGGGAACTTCGAGTTTCATAAGTTCGATTTTCCATTGCAGATTGGCAGTTGTTGTGAGCAATTTTTCTCATTCCAAAAGGGAGTGCGAGTTCAGCAGCTGAGCGGAGGGAAAGAGGGAGATTTTCGAGGTTTATTTCTCTAGTTTTAAGTTTCCAAATTTTGCAGCTCTACAGGGATGGTTGTACGAGATTGCCAGAGGAGGTCGTGCGAGTTAGCCAGAATGCAGGTTTGGGCAGTAGATCGACTTCCAGTTGTTGGACGCAGATGTCGGAGGAAGTGCGAGTTGCAAAGAAAGGAAGGGTCCCAACTAGGGGCTAGGCTCAAAAGGTGGTAGTGAGGCACCAGATCCAAGAGGAGTATAAAACTCCAACATGCCAAATGGGCAGGGTCCAACGCAATTGCAACAAGGAGATCATTAAGATAAATTATGGATTGGTGCAGTGGGACCATCACCTTTGCTACAGGGGCCCACAGTACCACAGTAGCAAATTCAGTGTCAGCAAATGCAATCTACCATTAGAAAATTGCAAATCTAGTTGCAGTCGATACCTGGGAGACAGTTGCAGAGCTAGATGCAGTGATACAGGCAGCGTGAATTGCCTAGTTGCAGTAAGCAGGTGCAGTTCCAGTCAAAAGACTCCCAGCATAGAGCTTCGCAGTCCAGTTTCTAGTACAAGAGGATAGTGCGAGTTGCCAGAAGGGGGCAGAGAGATTTCCCATAGGGAAATCGAGACTCAGAGGGAGTGGAGCTTCAGAGGGAGCATCCCTATGGAAGCTAGCGCTTTAGGATTTGGGGAGATCAAACTCATTATTACAAGAGTTGCAACAACAGTGCAAAAGCATTAACGAGCAATAGCAGCAGCAGTATGAGTAGATCAGAATTTGCTATGTTCGCAGATATGCCTCCAGGAGTGAGGTGGGGTGATTTGGAGTTGTAGCCCCAGAGAGCTACATGTTGATTTCTAGTAGCATCAGATGTGCTCTAAGTCTCAAAATTTCTAGGGAGGCTTAAGACACCTGTATTCCAGATAACCCAGAAATCGTTTTGGGAAATTCCACCCGGATTGTATTTTATTGAAAAATAATAATTATTTTAAAAGGACCCTAAGTTTAAACTTAGGAAAATAAAATAATTGAAGTGAATTAATAGAATATGAATGTGAATGTTATAGAAAAAGCAGATCAACTCAAAAGTTAATCTTAGTCATTGATTAGAGATTTAATCTCGGTTGTTGGAGTTTCAATGAGAAGATTATAAGAAGGACTTGAAGGGTCATTTGAAAAAAAAAACAAAATACTAAAGGATCAAGAGATCGATTTCTTTAATGAGCAGTGCTCAGGGATAAACTTCGATCTAGGGATTCTACGCAGAGAGTGGCAGTAATTCCAATTGGAAGCATTCCTAATCCGGAGAGTGCATAGCAAAGGAGACAGTGAGAGCCTTAGAGGCAGTGCAGAGTCAGTGACCCAGAGGCTACGCAAAGCCTGAGAGAGATTCGTAATTTTGTTGAGGAGACAGCGTTGGGTCAGTGCTAGATCTCAGAGAGATTTTCTGAAGGCCAGAAGGCCCCAATTTCCAGCTAGCAGAGAGACCATCGCAGAGACTGAGGGCAACCACAGTGGTGACGCAGAGTGACGCAGTCACTATGCAGAGGCAGCACAGGGCAGTTCGTTTTGGGTACTGATCAGTGTCGAGTTCACGTGGAGGAGTGAGGTTTGTCTCACGAGATCTTTCTTGTCAGTTTCTTTGCATGATTTGACAAATCTGTCAATCATAGACTTATACTCAGAAAATTTACTGCATAATATATATACCCTTAGCTGTTGCACCAGTTTTTCTCACATTGCAGGGTAGTTCGTTTTGGGTACTGATCAGTGTCAGATTCGCATGGAGGAGTGAGGTTTGTCTCACGAGATCTTTCTTGTCAGTTTCTCTGCACGATTTGACAGATCTGTTAATCATGGACTTGTACTCAGAAAATTTACTGCATAATATATAAACCCTCAGCTGTTGCACAAGTTTTTCCGGGGACATTAGTCCAAAAATAACTGTGTCATATGTGTTTATGATTTGATTTTGTTCAATTTTGTTTCTGCAGTTTATTTAGTGAAGGTTGTAGTGTGTTTAATTCGATGTTTCCGTAGTAATAAACTGAATAATTAATTTATCAATTAGAAGAATTTATACCAGTTGCTACAATAGGATTCCAGATTTAAGGAATTTTCACATGGTATCAAAGCTTGTATAGCTGAGTGTAGGAGGAACAGAAGAACATATTCGTAGATCCAGTGTTGGTGAAGCCAGGATCAAAGAGCTGCGTAAGCAGCATATCGATGGACCAACAGATTCTGCAGTCCAAGCCAGGAGGGCCAAAACCAGCAAGGAAAATCTCTCTTTGAGTGAGTTGATAGAGAGGAAAGATCTTTTAGATTGTTGTTTGGCAAAGGCAGAGGGAGCAATGCAACATATCAATGCAGATCAGTAGCCAGAGGGACGTAGTTTTTTTGCAGCGGTGATTGTGGGTGCAGGAGCGTCAAAAGAGAGATCTGGAGACACTTTGAGGGAATATTCTTCCTCAGGGAATTCCTCGCCGGGGAATTCTATTTTTCGAGAGATGAGCAGCAGTTTTGGGTGGCAGATCTACCATCTCCAGCAGAGAGTATGTAAGCCAGTCCAGCGCTGCACAGAGGACAAAGAGAGGGAGCTAGATTTGACATTTTCAATCGGCAGAAATGGCAGCAAGCAGGTTGAGAGATCAAGACAGGTTGGAGAGAGCCTCCAACTATGTGATCTGGTAGGCAAGTATCAAATACTTGTTGGATGAGAATGATCTCAAGCTCTCTGTCGAAGGTGTGGTGGTTGTTCCAGTAGATGCAAATCCTCTAAAGGAATATATGAAGAATATGGCTAAAGCAAAGTGCTTGAACATAGACGGTGTGAGGGATCATGTCGTGTGTCACATAGCTAGCAAAGCTATAGCTAGAGAAATGTGGCAGGCCTTAGAGAAGCTATATCAAGGATCTTTCGAGCAGCGAAAGATGTATTTGGAGGAGAATATGCAGACTACTAGGATGAAGAAAGGTGAGCACATTGATCCGTTCCTATCTAGACTTTAAGAGAACCGAAATCAACTGTCGGCTGTGGGACCAGCTCCTCAAGCCGCCGAGATGGTTAGATTGGCCCTCAGCTCAGTGTCCGAAGACTATTAGGTCTTTGTCCAGAGCATCCTAGGCAGAGAATTTTCCAGACTGGGAGTCAATGTGGGTTGCACTTCAACAAGAAGAAATGAGGAGGGACATGCTCAAGTGTCAACTTGAGGGAAGCAACAGTAGTGCGGAGAAGCCGAAGGAGGAGGAGGATAATGTGGCCCTTGCATCAAAGGGGCAACAGGAGCAGCACAAGAGGAGGAAGGACCTTTCCAAGATCAAATGCTTCCGGTGTGGTGAGATGGATCATTATGCCGCACAGTGTCCTCTCAAGAAGAAGGACAAGGACGAGAAGCATGATCCGCAAGTAGCACGTGCCAGGGATGGTGAGGAGGAGTTCGCCATGATAGTTCATATACATCCAGGATGGAGGTGGGCTGACTTGGAGATGTAGACCCAAATATCTACAGAATGGGTAGGATCCTTGAGGAGTCCACCTCTCAGATCAATACCTTGCTACAGGAGCCCAAATCTGATGTAGCAAGATGGACGATTGCTAGTTGGTGCAGAGGAGTGCAGTAGTTAGAAGTGCTATAACCTGAGCAATGCAAAAGTCAACAGCAGCGCAACAACTTCAGAGGGACAGCGCAAAGGCTAGCAATAGTCAGATCTGCAGTGTCGAGATGCATCATGCTGAACACTTGTTCAGTTTTGGATGTTCTTCAGTTGCAGTAAGCAACCATATTGCAATGCAGTAGTAGTTGGCAGTGGCAGTGTCAGCAACAACATGGATGCAGAATTTGAGAGGGAGTTGTAGTACGGATGCAATGTTGAGAGTGTTAGTGTCAGCGACAGTATAGATGCAACGTTTGCGCAAAGTTGGTGGGAAGTAGTGTCAGACATCAGCAGTGCAGAGGGAGATGTTGCAGAATCAGAGCAGTACTCAGCAAGGTGTATTGTTAGAGCACATTCCTCGCTAAGAGGGAGTGTTGATTTCTGGTAGTATCAGATGTGCTCTAAGTCTCAAAATTTGCAAGGAGGCTTAGACACATGTATTCCAGATAACCCATAAATCATTTTAGGAAATTCCACCCAAATTGTATTTTATTGAAAAAAATTAATTATTTTAAAAGGACCCTAAGTCTAAACTTAGGAAAATAAAATATTTAAAGTGAATTAATAGAATATGGGTGTGAATGTTCTACAAAAAGCAAATCAAGTCAAAAGTTAATCTTAGTTGTTGATTAGATATTTAATCTCGGCCGTTGAAGTTTCAACAAGAAGATTATAAGAAGGGCTTGAAGGGTCATTTGGAAAAACACATGAAATACCAAAGGATCAAGAGATCGATTTCTTTAGTGAGTAGTGCTCAGGGAGAAACTTTGATCTAGAGATTCTACACAGAGAGAGGCAACAATTCCAGTTGGAAGCATTCCTGATCCGGAGAGTGCATAACAAAGGAGACAATGAGAGACATAGAGGCAGTGCAGAGACATTGATGCAGAGGCTATGCAGTCATTGCACAGAGCCTGAGAGGGATTCGTATTTTTGCTGAGGAGACAACGTTGGGTCAGTGCCAGATTCCAAAGAGATTTTCTGAAGGCTAGAAGGCCCTAGTTTCCAGCCAACAAAGAGACCAGCGCAAAGACAAAGGGCAACCACAACTGTGATGCAGAGATTGCGCAAAGTGATGCAGTCATTGAGCAGAGGCAGCGAAGGGTAGCTTGTTTTAGGTATTGATCAGTGTCGGGTTCTTGTGGAGGAGTGAGGTTGGTCTCACTAGATCTTTCTTGTCAGTTTCTTTGCATGATTTTTGACAAATTTGTCAGTCATAGACTTGTACTCATAAAATTTACTGCATAATAGATAAACCCTCAGTTGTTGCACTGATTTTCCCGCATTGGGTTTTTTTCGAGGACATTAGTCCAAAAACAACTATGTCAAATATGTCGATGATTTGATCTTGTTTAGTTTTGTTTTCGCACTTGTATTTTTCCGCAGTTTATTTAGTGAAGGTTGCAGTGTGTTTAATTCGATGTTGCCATAGCAATAAACTGAAAATTAATTTATCAGTTAGAAGAATTAATACCAATTACTGCAATAGGATTCCAAAATTAAGGAATTTTCACACTTCAAAGATGGTTAGGGTCCTTGAGGAGTCCACCTCATGGATCAGTACCTAGCTGCGGGGGCCCAAAGTATTTAGTAGCAAGATGGATCAGTGGCAGTAGATGTAGTCAGATACCAGAGTGATAGTTGCACAGACTAGTAGCAGTCAAATGTTGGGGAGCGCAGTGCAAAGTTGGCAGTAGTGAATGTCGCACAGTGTAGAGTCAACAGTAGCGCAAATCCTTCAAAGATAGTGCAAAGGCTAGTAGCAGTCAAAGACTCGGGAGACAAATACATCATACCGATCACAGATGATTCAGTATTTTGGATGTTTTTCAGTAGCAGATGTTGCAGTAGCAGCAACAACAGAGTTGCAATGCAAATGCAGTGTTGGCAGCAGTACAGCAGGGTCAGCAGTAGCACAGATGCAATGTATATCAGAGTTGCGCAGTAGTTGGTGGGTAGTAGCAGCTAGACATCAACAACGTGATAGGAGATGATGCAATGATGTTGAGATTTTGTGTATTTGGGGTAGCATCAGTTGTGCTCTAGGTTCCAAATTTTGAGGAAGGACTAGAGTTCACCTGATCTACAAGACCCAGAAATGGATTTGGGAAATTTCATCTGGTTTAGGAGATATTAAATTAATTAATTATTTTAATGTACTTCCTAAGTTAAAACTTAGGAAAATAAAATAATTAAAGTGAATTTAATTAAACATGTGATGAAATTGTCTTAAGTCACACAGATCAAGCTTTCTTTTAATCTTAGCCATTGATTAAAGATTTAATCTTGGTCGTTGATTTGTCAACGACAAAAGTATAAAGGAAAGGCTTGGGGTTATTTGTAAGACAAACAGAGGCAGAGCACTGAAGCTAAGCTGAGATTCTAGGGTGGGGTTGCTAAGAATTCTCAAGTGTTTCAGTTGCAGAGAGGGGAATTTAGACCAAGGGGATGATCTGATCCCGAAGTCTAGAATACACAAGAAGCAAAGAAGAGATCAGGAAAGACAGTGCACAGCAAGGCAGTAGCAGACGACAACAGCAGCAGTAGCAGCAAGGACAACATGATTTTCAGGAAACCCTTCAGGGGTTACGCAGAGACCCTTAGGGGTAGTGTAGTGACTGCGTCACCCAATATGCGGTAATGCAGTCCGTTCCAGTGACAATGCTGAGCATTTGGAGGCCTTCAGAGGCCGACGCAGTGTCTTTTAGGGGCAGATCTGGGGTTTCTAGGCCTAGATCTGCCTGAGTTCTGTAAATCCCGTTTGAAAGTGTGGATCAGTCAGTATTGTTGGTCTTAGATCAGCCAAGTGCTGCAGATCTAGAGTTTTCTCTGTAGGGTTTTCCAGATCTGGAACCCAGAATTGTGTATTCAGAAATATTTTAAATAATAGAGCCCTCCAGCAACCAGAGACCAGTTTTCCCACATTGGGTTTTTCCGGGGACAGTTTGTCCAGAAATAACTGTCACTTTGTCTATGTGTGCATGTGCTTATTCTAGATCTGAATTGGTAGAGATCTGTTATGTGTTTTGCTTTGATGTTAACTTGAATTTGTTCAGTTGATAACTTGTATAAGTAGGAGAAGCTTAACCGGATTAACATAAATAATTTATACATAAGAATTAAGATTCAGAAATTTCTACATGGTATCAGAGGAATTGCAGATCTAGAAGGGTCACCAGCTGAAGAATCTGAAGGATCTCGCTACAGAAAGCAACTGGAAATGCAGCATAAAGCAGATCTGAAGGGACAACACAGTTTTCAGAAGGAGATTCACGTAGAGGGAAGGGCGACGTTGTCCAGTGTTGTGTCCTAGCAAGCCCACGCAATGACTGCGTAGAGGCAGCTTAGAAACAACACTAGTTAGGTCTGAAGCCAACCAGTGTGATTCAGATCTGAATCCGTCAGATTCAGAAAAAGTCTGCAGAAAAGTTGCAGAAATCCAGAAGAGCTGGTGGGGTTAAACTTTTGAAGTTTTCAGATTTTTAACCTTAGCACAAGTAATTTGGGAAGAGATCAGTTTCTCAGAGAGTTTCTTGCCAAAGGAAACTTGTAGTTTGGTTAGAGGATCAAAGAAGAAGCTGAATCATAGTTGATTTGGTAGATTTCCAAGGAGGGAAATCAAGTGTTAGAGGGAGCAAAGGGTTCCCAGTTCGAAAAGGACCCTAGATCCAAGATCTCTAGCATAGAGAGGAGGAGCTACGATAGATTTGCTGAGTAAATGGCAAGAGATGATGTAGCCATGAGTGCTCATGAACCATGGAGGTGAGGTGACATGGACATGTAGAGGAGCTACATGGAAATAAGGCAAGATCCTTGAGCAGCTCATCTCTTCGATCACAAGCGAGCCACGAAAGCCTTAAGACAGTAGTGGGACAAGTGGAGCAGTGGGTGCATAGATCACAGATGAGGCAGAGGCAGTGGTAGATCTGGAGGCTGGGAGGAGCAGCGCAGAGCATAGCAGCAACAACGTAGAAGCAGTAGCAGCACAGAGGTTGATGAGACTTCAACAGTGCAGTGCAATGCTGCTTACGCAATGCAGAGTTACAGCAGCGTAGAGAGCTTCAGAGGGACAGCGCAGTGCAGCAACAACATGATAGATTTCGGCACAAGGAGCTGATGTGACTTCAATAGTGTAGAGGGAGTCTGATTACGCAAGCAGAGCTGTAGTTGTGCATCGTTCTTTAGATGCCAGCACAGATCTGTAGCCTATGGAGCTTCAGTGATAAGGATGCAACCCATCTGACTTGTCTGTCAAAGATTGGGTAGGAGATTCGATTGTTTCTCTCAACAACTGAAGTTGTAGTGCTGCAGATCAGCAGTGGCAGTGCTATGAGCAACATAGATGCAACATATTGAGAGGGATCTGCAGTACATTGGTTGTAGTGGCAGTGGCAGAGTCATGGGCAGCAGTAGTGCAGAGTTGAGTGGCAGGAGGCCAAGCTTCAGCAGCACAGAACCAGTGCCCAAAATCATGTAATGCATAAGTGTGATGTATTGCTAGAGCACACCCTTGATGCTAAGAGGGAGTGTTGAGATTTTGGGTATTTGGGGTAGCATCAGTTGTGCTCTAGGTCCCAAATTTTGAGGAAGGACTAGAGTTCACCTGATCTACAACACCCAGAAATGGATTTGGGAAATTTCATTTGGTTTAGGATATATTAAATTAATTAATTATTTTAATGTACTTCCTAAGTTAAAACTTAGGAAAATAAAATAATTAAAGTGAATTTAATTAAACATGTGATGAAATTGTCTTAAGTCACACGGATCAAGCTTTCTTTTAATCTTAGCCATTGATTAAAGATTTAATCTTGTCCATTGATTTGTCAACGAGAAAAGTATAAAGGAAAGGTTTGGGGTCATTTGTAAGACACACAAAGGCAGAGCACTGAAGCTAAGTTGAGATTCTAGGGCGGGGTTGCTAAGAATTCTCAAGTGTTTTAGTTGCAGAGAGGGGAATTTAGACCAAGGGGATGATTTGATCCCGGGGTCTAGAATACACAAGAAGCAGAGAAGAGATCAGGAAAGACAACGTAGAGGAAGGTAGCAGCAACAACAAACGACAACAACAACAACAACAAGGACAGCGTGATTTTCAGGAAACCCTTCAAGGGTTACGCAGAGACCCTTAAGGGCAGCGTAGTGACTGCGTCACCCAGTCTGGGGTAACGCTGTCCCTTTCAATGAAAACACTGAGCATTTGGAGGCCTTCAGAGGCTGATGACGTGTCTTTCAGGGGCAGATCTAGGGTTTCTAGGCCTAGATCTAGCTGAGTTCTGTAAATCCCGTTTGAGGGTGTGGATCAGTCAGTATTGTTGGTCTTAGATTAGCCAGGTGCTGCAGATCTAGAGTTTTCTCTGTAGGGTTTTCCAGATCTGAAACCTAGAGTTGTGTATTTAGAAATATTCTTAATAATAGAGCCCTCCAGCAGCCAGAGACCAGTTTTCCCACATTGGGTTTTTCGGGGACAATTTGTCCAAAAATAACTGTCACTTTGTCTATGTGTGCATGTGCTTATTCTAGATCTGAATTGGTAGAGATCTGTTATGTGTTTTTATTTGATGTTAACTTGAATTTATTCAGTTGATAACTTGTATAAGTAGGAGAAGCTTAACCGAATTAATAAAAATAATTTCTGCATAGGAATTAAGATTTAGAAATTTCTACAAAAGACAGGGTGTGCAACACTAGAACACATTCCTTCTTAAAAGGTAGTGTTAGTTTTTGTAGCATTGGATGTGTTCTATCCACAAAATGTGGTGGAGGGGCTAGAATACATGAGATTTCCAAAACCTAGAAATCGTTTCTAGAAATTCCACCTAGAAGTGTCTCAATTAGATTATTAATCGTTTTTTAAATATTACCTAAGTCTAAACTTAGGTAATATGGTTAATTAATCAATATTAATTGAGATAAGGTGAGAATAGTCTAGAAACTCCAATGGATCAAAACATAGATTAGTTTCCAACGCTATTTAATTTCCGCAAAATTTTATCTCTGAAGATTGCAGTGTGTTTATTTCGATATTGCCGTAGCAAACTGAATAAATAATTTATCAGTTAGGAGAAATAATAGCAATTGCTACAATAGAATTTCAGTTTTGGAATTTTCACACACAGAGGGTTTGCAGTAGTTCGCTGGCACAGATTCAATTTCGGGTGGAAGAGAAAGTGCACACATTGAGGGAGTTTCTTTCAGAGGGTTTCTCAATTTAGAAATCCAAAATTTCCAGTTGGAGTTGGTAGTTACAACAGGAAGATTTCTCACTCCAGGAAGGAGTGCGAGTAGCAAAGCAGACAATAAGCAAGAGAGGGAGGAGATTCAGGTTTATTTATCCAGTTTTTGAGTTTCGTATTTTTTGCAGCTTTGCAGAAAGGTCGTACGAGTTAGCCAAAATGTAGATCTGGGCAATAGATCAACTTCTAGTTGATGGGGATAAGTGTCAAAGGAAGTATGAGTTATCTAGTGCGAGATGCAAAGCTATGAAAGGTCCCATTTGTAGTGACCTGAACTGGGAAATTTTAACCAGAAAATTATTTTATTGTAGATTGAAGCATAACCTTAATTTTATAGACTTAATATGAAATAAATTTGAGACAAACAGAAAAATTAAATCACAAAAGAATATCTAGGACGAATTGGAAATGTGTTGGGCAGTGGTTCTTCCTGTGGATGCAGCTGACGTGGTTACCAAACCAATCTTTACCTTCTAGCCAATCTAGGATTTTTCGTGGATGCAGCTGACGTGGTTACCAAACCAATACTTGACCTCCTATCCAATCTAGGATTTTCCAGTACAATTCTTAGATCTATAAGATATCTCTTTTGGCCCCCGTGCCCAGAATTCCAAGAACAATGGAGACCTCGTCCAAGAACAAGTTTGAACAATCAATTCTTTTCCTCCAGTCTACAATCCTCTCCTTCTGTGTAAAGAAAAACTCCTCCTCCTCAGTTACGAGTGCAAGCATATATTTGTTAAGGTAGGCGATCACTGCCTTCCTTCTTATTACTTAGTCACCATTTGGTACTATGTGGAACTTTAATATAGATTACGTATAGCAAAAGTTTTCTATATTTAGAATAGTTTATTCATTTAATTTAATCATTTTTTTATTTAAACATAATTTAAATTATATCATATACATATAATTCATTAAGTATGTTAATTAAATATTTATAACTTAAAATATCTTATTTATGATATTTATATTAAAATGAATACTTTTATATCAAGAGTATATAGATGACATGAAATTAAAATTTGTATAATTACTTAGGGCATTACACCATCTAGGGACTAGGCTTGAAAGGACATATTTGGGCACCAAATTCAGGAGGAGTATGAAACTCCAAAGTGTCAGATGGGTAGGATCCATGGAAGAGCAATAAATTAGATCCAGTTGTTGCAGATTTCTCACATGGATCAGTGTCCTTACAATGGGAGCCCAACAAAATCAATAGTAGGAGGATCACAATGTCAGTAGGTGCAATTAGTCATTCAGATGACAGTTGCATAGCTAGTTGCAGTCAATACTCGAGAGACAATTACAGAACTAGTTGTAGTGACACAGGCAATGTAAATTGCCTAGTTGCAGTATTCAGATGCAGTTCTAGACAGAAAAAATTCCCAGCGCAGAGCTACACAATCTAGTTTCCAATGGAGGAGGACAGTGTGAGTTTCCAGAAGGGAGTAGAGAGATTTTTCATAGGGAGATTGAGACTCATAAGGAGTCTAGTTTCAGAGGGAGTAGCCCTATGAAAGCTAGTACTTCAGGTTCTGGGGAGATTAGACTCATTATTGCAATAGTTGCAACAATGATGTGAAAGCATCAGCAGAGTAGTAGCCATAGTAGTATCGGTAGATTAGATTTTGCCAAGTATGCACCTATACCTCCAAGAGAGAGGTGGGGCGATTTCGAGCCTTAGTGTAATATTCCTAATTAGCGACAGCGAATTGGAATATTTGACTTTGTATTGTTTTGCCGTATGTGGTTTGTAGATAAATAAAAAAAGTGAGTAAAAGGGGGTCTAACTCACTTTAGTGGAATAAAACACCTTCCTAGTAGCACAACGTTGTAACTTAAGGGGGGAGCCAAGGGGGGCCACACACCACGTGGAGGAGAGAGAGACTACGTTGGTTTTGGAGGGAAACCAATGCTATAAAAGGTGGAGGAGCCTCCTCATTTGAAGCATTCTTGTTGTTGATGATATTGGAGCTAGACATTTTGTCTTCTTGAGCACGCTGGCTGTTTAGCCTATCTGTAGCACTGTTTAGTGCGTTGAGTGTCTCCGATCGGAGATCTCGCCCTTAGCCCCGGGGGACTTCGAGTGCCTGCTCGGGCAAGATTTTTCCATCAGTATTTAACGGGAGATTTGGTCAGTTGTTTGGCTGAGGAGCTAGGCTTCTCTTGTGACTGCGCAGTCTTTGGGAGAGAGGACGCAGTTCTAGTTGGAGGTGTTTCGTTGCGGGATTTTCTGCAGGAGTTTCAGTTGATATCCGATGTGGAGGATCAGTCTTTGCCAAGAGGAGGTTTCCTAAGGAGTTTGAGGCACTGTCACAGCTATTATCATTTGGCATCTGCGCTGAGCCTTGCAGAGGCAGCGTAATTCCTTGAGGAGGGTTCTTTGGTGATTTTCGGAGGCTGACCGTTCTTGATACAGTTTCTGGGTTTTGTCCGGGGTGGTGAGTACAGGTGATCTGCAGATTTTCAGCTCATTCCGGCAAGGGGATCAGCCCCTAGTTTCAGTCCATTCCAGCAGCAGCAGTGTTACGGCAGTTTTCTAGCAGCTGGGACGCAGTTTCTTGTAGCAGCCATTTCCTGTCTTTCTGAGAGAGTTCTTCACTTGCCTTGAGCAAGAATAGGTGCTATCATTCTGATTATCCATTGTATTTCATTATATTCTCAGATTAATAAAATGGCTTAGCATTCCTGGCATTTTTATGAGTATTTGCTTTATGTTCTATTTCTGGCATTTTCTATATTGTCGTATGCTTGTATTGTTGTCTATTTCCCTTTCGGGATATTACAGTGGTATCAAAGCATAGTTCTGGCTCAGCCTGTGGTCTATGACATCGGGAAAGAGATCATACAGAGGTTTGTTGGAATTTTGGAGAGCAATAGCAGTTGCAGTACCAAAAACGAAATTGGAAAAAGGGCCAAAATACAAAGGGTCAAATTTTGAAGTTTGGAATTAGAAGAAACCCTTTTGAGGTTTTTCTGGGTTTTGGGCAAGGATCACCTTCCCAAGTTCCTAGAATTTTCTGAGTAGTTTTCAGTGGGTAAATCAGAGGCCGAATACAAGCCGCGGTATAGTTTTGGAGCAGCAGTGCCATTTCATGAGGAGCCTGTAGACACATAGCAGGAGGAGCCAATGGCAGGTGATGATGGTGCAAAGAGATTTGAGGAGATGCTCCCTCAAATCGGTACAAGACTACGTCGAGCGGATTGAGGTGATGGGACGGGAGATTCATCGGTACGTGGAGGCTGAACGGCGTGAAACCCCAGCGGGTTTCAGATTGGCGGAGGATCGGGCACATCTCGCTATTTGCCGGAGCATGATGCCGCTCAACATATCGCATCACACATACACCCACACGTCCCTGTGCCCACTTTTGCAGGGTGCGAGACACATGGGCGGGGAGCACGAAGCGGGACCCCCGAGCCTAGCCACATGGGAGATTATTTTGCCCAAGTATCGAGGCATATGGGCGAGTTCGGGGGATGCCCCTTCCCATTTAGAGATTTTGTTCGGCTCCGGCGGGTAGCGATGACCCGCAACTTTCACGGTCAGGAACAAGCGCTCACATGACGGGGGCTTACGATCATCACGATCGCGAGACTCCATTTATCGACATTTGATGGGTCATCCAAGCATTCGGAAAAAAGCTTGGGTGGACAAGTTGGATACCTCTTTCCAGCTTGACCGAGTATCGGAGAGGGAAACCATTAACATGGTTACCTCGCACTTGGAGGATGAGGGAACACAGGGTTGCAGGGAGTCCGAGGTTACACCTAGTGTGACACAGGATTCACCCTCATTGGAGACCTCCTTGGCCGTGTCGGTTGATGTGGTAGTGGAGAAGGTAGAGCCTACCCCAGTAGAGCCATCCATTGAGGTGATGACCGGAGTCGCGTCCGAGTCTTCGGGTGGTAGCGGCACACAGATGGGTGCAGTGTCAGGAGATGTATCCACCTTCGATGAGGCACTAGCAGGTACAGAGGTATTGGATGATGGTCGCAGACAGCGGTATCATCGGCTTCGGACGGACCTTCGAGTTTTGAGAGAGAAGGCCACGTCAGTACGGGAGGCCATTTTGTTGCGGGACCAGGAGCTGGAGGGTATGAGAGTGACTTGTGCCAAGTCGGCGGCCAAGTTGGTCCGCATTGGGGAACGACTGGATTCCCTGATGGTACAATCAGAGGGCACGTTGGAGCGTCAGATCATTCCCCTTCAAGCATGCATGGATGGGACTAGCAGTGTTGTTGGGTCATCTCTTCCCATTGGAGAGAGAGAGGCAGAGCCACCTAGTCAAATCTCATATGTTGACTTGGAAAGCGGTATGAGACGATCAGAGTTGCACAGGGTACAACATCCACATGTTGAGGTTGGATGGCGAGAGATTCTGAGTTGGTACTCGGTGGAGCGGGCTATGGAGATAGTGAAGGATCCGAGTGTAGCTCAGCAGGATTTTCTATGCATGGGGAATACGGGAACCCCAGATTGGCATTGGGATCCAGGTGGGATCACCTATCGTTTCCCAGGCAGGTCGGCTGACTATGTCTTGGAGAGTACAGTTGGCCTAGTAGTAGAGCATGTGCAGTTTCGGTCAGCTCCAGTGGCCAACCAGTTTATGGGTAGACTCCCTAGGTTGTCTTCGCATGACATTCATACACGGGATCACGGGGTGGTCAGCACACCTTGGCAGGAGCTTGTCGAAGGAGGTGGCATTGGCAGGCCACCAGATGGCACCTTGTATGGGGCCAAGGATTCTTCACCTTTGTGTGGGGCACAGAGGACGCAGCGGAGCCGAGCAGTGGTGGTAACACTACTAACCCATAGGGAGATTCACTTCTCGGACCCCTCGAGGAGGATTTGCAGTGATGATCCATTTGTCGGCGAGTATAGTGATGTGACGGTGGACATGACGATACCGATTGGTGGTAGTCCGATATGTAGAGGCACAGCTCTAGGACATCACATCCATGGATGTGTGGAGCCTCTAGCAGTGATCAGTGGACTACTGGTGGACATGGAGCTACATGGTGGTGTACCGTAGTGTGTGGCACTGCATTGTGGAGTAGGAGTGCCCTACATCACATTGAGAGCACGCGGGGAGTGACAGATTCCTGGACACAGTTAGGGCACGAGACGGTACAGGGTGGTACAGCAGTAGCATGGGGTATCCAGCAGTATTCAGGGGTATGCCTTAGTGTGCAGTGGCATGTTGAGGAGTACATGGATGACCGGTGGCTTGCGAGGGCGTACGGCACAGCACAACAGGGTCTTAGAGTATTGCATCCAGGGAGACTCGCAGACAGGGGCACTGGGCTTACCTTTGGGGGTATTTCACCCAGGATCGATGAGGAGACAGAGGAGCGATACTTGATGGTATTTGTGAGGACTCACACATCCGACACTCTTCTACATCACTCATGGGCACAACTGATTTTGTTGTTGTCCTTTGGCACTTTGGGCATGAGCAGCAGGGTCCGTGAGGCACACCCAAGATATTTGGATGGCCCTCAGCACACTAGGCGAGAAACTTCTCAGCAGTGGCACTGGGTCAGTACGCTAGTTGACAGCCACAGTTTAGGGGATGAGATGATCCTCTGCCGTGGTGGCACATTAGTCATTGCTGAGCCTACGCTTGGGGAGCAGGTCATGAGGGAGACATGCATCATTTTTCCCTCAAGGCATGTTGAGATCATGCATGAGCAGAGGATATTGGGTTCAGCAGAGGTAGCATCCCAGTATGCGTCTGGACTCCAGACATTGTATCGACACTTCATCGAGAGGGTGGATGGCATATTCAATGCAGATGAGGTGGCGGAGGTAGAACAGGAGCATTCCTTCTGTATGCCAGGGTAAGGACTCTCTTTCATATGAGTCCATAGGATCAGTTGGGGTTGCTTCTGTGGAGCAAGAGCAGTCATGCAGGTATGATGACAGTAGGTTGCAGCCGTATTACAGTGTGCAGGGTGAGCAGTCAGGGGACTGTATATGAGATACTCTGGGTGATGAGTCACTTGTGACCCTTCAGCTAGAGCAGCACATGATGGAGCCTGAGTCAGCAGAGGAGGATACTATGGACATCAGGCATGACATTTCCTTGGGTGAGGTCTAGATGGGTACCCACATTGAGCCTATGATGGATATGTGGCTAGCATTGGGGTCATCCTTTGAGGTGGAGCAGTCAGATGCACAGACATCGACTACCGTGACAGCAGCTACAGATCCATATCCTCTGGAGATGTTGGAGGTAGATGTGATAGTTTGGCAGTGGGAGATGATTACGGGTTGGCGGCAACCTTCCAGGCATGTTCCACATGCAGTTGTTGTTGCTACATCAGATGCTTCCTCCCAGATGGACTGGTAGGAGATCATGAGTTGGTACCCTCTTGATGGTACGGTATTCTTCGTAGGGAGCACAGTGGAGCAGGGGCCCTTGGACATAGTAGATGTTACAGATCCCAGTCGGCAGGAGGGCACCAGTTGTCGTTACTTCAGGACTCCTTCCCAATTTCGGGAGAGCAGGATCAGCATGGGATTGAGTCATGACGTGGATTGGAGAGAGGTGATGAGTTGGTATGCAGTTGGAGGGGTAGCATATGTAGCTACAGGTACAACGCAGCAGGAGCCCAGGAGCATTGATGCTTATTGGTGGTCTTCACCTCTTAGAGCATTAGTCATAGCCAGAGGCAGTGCACGGTCCGAGCCGTGGGACTTGGGCGATTATTGGCCATGGTGGCGATGGGATCCGGGGGAATTATTGGTTGACTGGTACTGTGAGAGGTCACTTTGGGATCCTGGCATTGAGATATCCCTTCGTATCAGGGTGATGCAGAGGTCAGAGAGGTTTTAGTGGGACCCAGGCACATTTTGCAGTATCGGTAGGGAGCATCAGCTAGAGAGTAGGCTTGTTCAAGCGTTGCTTGAGGACAAGCAATTTTTGCCGGATGAGGATGTCACTTGGGAGAGCGAGCAGATTTTACAGCATCCATCACTTCAGTTGCTTGAGGACAAGCAACATTTTTCCAGGGGAGACTGTAATATTCCTAATTAGCACCGCTAATTGGAATATTTGATTTTTGTATAGTTTTGCCGCCTATAGTTAATTAATAAATAAAAATGAGAAAAGGGGGGCTAACTCACTTAAATAAAATAAAGTGTTTCCCTAGTAGATGCAACGTTATAACTTAAGGGGGAGCCTTGGGGGTCCACACCACGTATGAGAGGAGGCTCACGTAGCCTCGAGAAGCTTCTGCGCAGGCCCATGAGGAGCACGTGGGAGAGAGAGGGACCACGTAGGGTTTTGAGGAGGGCCAGCGTTATAAAAGGAGGGAGAGCTATCTCATTTGGGCATGATTGATATTGTTGATGATATTGAGCTAGACTTCTGTCTACTTGAGCATGCTGGCTGTTTAGTCGGTCTGCAGCACTGTTTAGTGCGACTGAGTGTCTCCGGTCGGAGATCTCACCCTTGGCCCCGGGGGACTTCGAGTGCCTGTTCGGGCAAGGTTTTTCTTCAGTCTTTAGCAGGAGATTTGCGGGTGTTTTGTTTGGGAGTTTTGCTGAGGAGCTGAGCTTCATTGGGTGACTGCGCAGTCCTTGGAGGGAGGACGCAGTTTGAGTTGGAGCTGTTCAGTGGTAGAAATTTCTGCAAGAGATTCAGGCCTATTCCGGTGTGGAGGTTCAGCGTTTATCATTTGGTGAGTTTCCTGAGGAGTTGTGGCCCCATTTCAGTCTATTTCAGTTGGTGTCTGCGCTGGGCCTGGAGGGACAGCGTTTTTCTAGGAGGGGGGTTTCTGGGGTGATTTTCGGAGGTGGTCCATTTTGTATATGGTTTCTGGGTTTTGTCCAGGGTGGTGAGTTCAGGTGGTCTGCCGATTTTCAGCTCATTCCGGCAAGGGGATCAGCCCCTAGCCTCAGTCTATATTAGCAGCAACAGTACGACAGTTCTCCATCAACTGGGACGCAGTTTCCTGTACAGCCATTTCCAGTCCATCTGAGAGAGTTCTTCACTTGCCTTGTGCAAGGATAGGTGCTCTTATTTTGATTATCCATTTTACCCATTTATATTCTTAGATTAATAAAATGGCTTAGCATTCCTGGCATTTTATGTGTACTTGCTTTATATTCTATTTCCGACATTTTTCTATATAGTTGTATGCTTGTATTGCTGTCTATTTCCTATTCGGGATATTACACTAAGAGAAATATTGGCAAAATCAACTAAGGGAAATTTCCCCTCCTCCACAAGCAATCCCGACTTAGTCTAGCCACTCACACTCGCTAACTCAGACCCCTATGTGTAGCTTTTGTGCAAGCCTTGCGTAGTCACTCACACGCACTACCTAGATTTGCCTTGAATTTGCCACTAACTAACTGCTGCTGCTCTAAGATGAATTCTTCAGCCCTTTGGAAAATTATTCCAACCTTCGACAATTGAATCCTCCTACCCAGCCAAATCGAACTGCCTTCTTTAGGCTTCTGCGTCGTCCCTATGCAAACTGTTGGAGAAATAAGTCGACCTCCTCTCTTGACTTTCTAAAACTCAAATCCTCCTACGTAATCATTGTCTCTTCCCCTTTGCGTCCCTTCTGGATCGAACTCTCTACCTCTGCTCGACGTCTAAAGCTGGATAACTCGATTTGCCAAGGAAGTCACTCTTTGAGTGTGTTTTGCTCCAACCCCATCGATCTCCTGTTATAATTTCAAGTTGGATCACCAACGACCACAATTAAGTCCTCATTGATGGATGAGAGCATTTCTGAGTTGATCAATGTGAGTTTCTAGAGAAATATCACCTTCCTCAATTAATTGTTTTTAATTAATCATTTTCCCTAAGTTAGGACTTAGTATAAATTTAATTATTGATTAATTAATTTAATTGAGCTACTTCTAGGTTGATTTTCCAGAAACGATTTCTGGGTTCTGGAGTCCTAGTGTTTCTTAGCTTCTTTGATCAAAGCAGAGACTAGAACACCATACGATGCTACAAAAACTAACACTAATGAGATTTCATATGGAGGATTGCATGTCTATGGATACTTCGATGATCACCAACTAGAAGAAGCTTCATGCTTTAGATTCTAAGTTGGTGAACCACACTTTGTATCGTCAGTTGATTGGTTCATTGATGTATCTGATCAACACTAGATCAGGTATCTATTTCGCAGTCAAAACATTGAGTCAGTTTAGGATGGAGCCTGTGAAATTTTTGAAACCAAAATCATATTGCAACAACTGGAAAATATTCTCCTAATTGTTAATATTATTTAACAATTTATTTGTTGTTTTCTACGACAAATACTGAATACATCACACTGCAGTCTACACAAATAAAAATGCAGAAGAATAAACACTGGAAGAAATGCTAGCACACACACAAAATTTACACAATTATTTTTTGACAAAAGTCCTTGGAAAAACCGAACTCAGGAAAATCGATCAACTGAGGGTTTTATTATTAATCAACAGTGAGAAAATCTTAGTACAACTGGATGCTGAAATACTGGCAATCCTACATAGAAATAAACTAGCATAAATCTAGGGAGGAATTTTCCTCACCTAATAGGCAATCTCCCAGGACGACTCGCCTTCAGAAATACGACCATGTGGCCCTTTGCGCCAGCCTCTGTGCTGCTTTGCATAGTTGGCTGGATCTCTAGCCTTAGATTGATCTTTGATGAAATCGTTTTGCCTTCTGCTGACTAGAAAAATGCTTCTACGACACTCTGGGATTCCTTCTTGGCCTCTAGAACTGAAAACGTCTCTCCTTTACAGCAAATTGATTTTGCCACGAGAGACTATTGTGCTACCCCAGTGTCAGCCTCTACGTGGCTCTTCTTCCACTCTGCAAATGCACTCGTTGGATCTGGAATGCCCCCCCACCCCCCCCAGCCTCATTGTCCCTGCCCCTCATTGACTCTGCTTCGATCTCTAGCTCTCCGAAAATTGTCCTTGCTCTCTAGAAATCGAACTACAGAAGTGATTTCTCCATCACCACATAGATCTCCTCTTATAATCCTCTGTTGTAGCACCAACGACCAAGATTAAAACTTAATCAATGACTAGGATCATTTTCGGATCGATGTGTGTGAGTTTCTAGACTATTCTCGCCTTGACTTAATTAATACTGATTAATTAACCAATTTTCCTAAGTTTAGAATTAGGAAACATTAAAAAATTGGTTAATAATCTAATTAAGTCACTTCTAGGTGAAATTTCTAGAAGCAATTTCTGGGTTTTGGAGATCTCATGTATTCTAGCCTCTCCACAAAGTTTTGTGGCTAGAACACATTTGATGCTACAAAAACTAACACTCCGTCTTAGCGAGGAATCTGTTCTAGTACTACTGCAAACCTGGTAGCAACACACTGTTTCTACACCATCTCTTGTCACACTACTGACTTCTGGCTACTGCTGCCCACTAACCATTTTGCAACTCTGATATCTATTGCATCTGTGTTGCTGCTGCCCTTGTTGTATTGCTGCCAATACTACATCTGCACTGCAACTCTATTGTTGTTGTTACTGCAACATCTGCAACTAAAAAACATCCAAAACTGAACCAACTGTGTTCAGTATGATGCATCTGTCACCTGAGTCCTAACTGCTACTAGCATCTGCACTGTCTACTGAAGATTCTACACTGATGTTGACTCTGCATTGTGCCATCTACACTACAGTCAACTCTTCACTGTGCTCCCCAACATCTAACTACTACTAGTCTCTGCAACTGTCACTCTGGCATATGACTACACCAACTTCCACTGGTCCATCCTGCTACTGAATATTGTGGGCCCTTATAGCTAGGTATTGCTCCAGGAGGTGGACTCCTCAAGGACACTCCCCAAATTGTAGTTCTTTAGGACTACAAATCCAAGTCAACCCATCTCACTGCTGGAGGTATACGGGCAATCATAGCTTGGCAGGTCTTTCTTCTTCTTCCTTTGCTCCCCCTGTCCCTGACTGGGACCCTTCGATGCGAGGGCCACATTCTCCTCCTCCACCGCCTCCGGTCCACTGCTACTGCCAATGTTATCAGAACAAAACCGGAACTGGCCGGTTCGACTATTTTTGTTCCAAAACCGACCGTTTTTGTAACAGAACCGTTTGGTTCATTACCAAGCCAATCGGTTCCACCTAATCGACCGGTTCAAAACCAATTTTGTTCTATTTGTCCCTTCCCAGGTTAGCGTAATTTTTTTTCCTTTCTTTTACAATTTTTCAATTGGTTGGCTCACATCCAATTCTCCCCTAGCACAACCTGATATTCAAGCCTATGGTCCTATTATTGCTATGCATTTCATTTTCATCCTTTTAATTAAATTTTTAACATTACCATGAAATGACTCAGGATGTTTGAGAGTGGTTCCAACATCATTGGATTTTATATGGAGAAAGTAGAATTTTAGATTTCACTCAAAATCCAGTAGACTTAACAATTTTCCAGGATATCAGGATAGTGTTGATTGCAACGTTTCCATTGGAATTTTTCATGTACGTGGGTAAGGAACTAGTATTTAGTAAAGAGCACCAATCCCTCCATGTACTTTGATGTTAATGGCAATGGTTTTCGAACTCCTCTATCATGACTTCTAAAAATCTACCTATCACCAAAACAAAATCTTGACTTGACATGCTATGTTTTTTCTATCTTATTTTAATGCTTAGAGGGTTATATTGATGATAAAGATCCCAATATAGAAAATTACTGCAGACTTGGATGCTCCTCATTCTTCAGTCTACTTGATGTTTTTTGGTTCAATGATGTTTTGCACTAAGTGCTATTTTGGTTATATGCACTATTACTTGCTATATAAATGATAACTTTTGCATATTTGTGTATAAATGGTTTGGATTCATATGGATGCACATGAATATGTTTGTTTTTCTTGAAAATATGAATATTTTGTGTTTTTGGTAAACCAATATTTTTTCCGGTTTCGATCTGGTTTCGGTCTAGTTCCGGCCTGTTCCCGGTCCACAAGGTTTTTCGGTTCGATCACCGGTTCGGTTATGATAACATTGGCTGCTGCTGCCACTTACTAGAGGAAATTTCAGCCTAAAAGTACCCATGAAATTTTCATGTCATAATATGTAAACCAATCAAAATGCTTTAAATTTAAAAAGAGGTACATGTAAATATTTTGGAGGGAAAAGAAGAAAAACCATTTTTTTAATTGTACTTTTTACTTATCTCCTTATAGGTTTACTCAAATTTCAAGTGTAGACACTTGTTGGATATAAAATTAAATACCACATCCAACGAGTACCCATTATGCATACTTTTGAGAAGAACCACCTTGATAAAAATTGCAAATACATTAAAAAACGTGTTTCAACAAGTTTTTAAATGTATGTGCAATCTTTATCAATGTGTGTCTACTCAAAAGTATGCATAATGAGTACCATTGGATGTGGAATTTAATTCTGCATCTAATGAGTGTCTAAACTTGAAATTTGAGTAAACCTATAAGGAGATAAGCCAAAAATACAATTAAAAAAAATAGTTTTCTTCTTTTCCATCCAAAATTCATAACTCGTATTTTATTATATTTTCTTACGAGGCCACTTTTAGGCTAAAATTTCCTCTAATAGATGGAGCTCTTTAGAAGAGCTCGCCTCATCTCCTCTTGCCGCAAGTCGGCTCATAGTCTGTCCCACTCTGGTAGCTTCTCTCTGCCCAATATACTTTGGACGAATACCTGCCAATCCTCTGAGACGTTATTGAGCGCCAAGTGCACTAGCTTCGAAGCTTGAGGTGCTTCCCCAACAACCGACAACTAATCCCGAACCTCCTGAAACCTGGTGAGGAAGGGGACTATCCCTTCCCCTTTCTACATTTGGATGCATCTCAGCTTCTCCTCAAAGTACATCTTCCGCTGCTTGGAAGTACCCCGATATAGCATAGCGAGAGCATCCCACATCTGCTTGGCAGTATCCTTGTCAACTATATGCGAGACAATATGATCCCAGACTCCATCCAAGATCAACCGCTTCGCCCATGCCATCTCCCTTTTGTACTCTTTCTGCTGATCTGCATCCTGGAGAACTGCCACTACTACATCAATATAGGATTTCAGGCCATATTCATCCAGAAGGAAGGACATCCTTGCCTTCCAGATGACAGAGTTGGAAGTTCCATCCAACCTGTCCTGATCACGAAGCCCAGCAGTGGCCATCTCAACTAGGTGTCAAAAACTCCCTCTTCCCTTGCACTCGGTTGCTGATCTGCTACTCGCATTCCCTCCTGGAATGCGTGGCTCTGCTAGCTTCTACTGCCGACCTGCAACTGGAAATTCAAACATCCGAGACTAGAAGTTCCCTAAGAGAAATTTTCCCTCTGTGTGTGCTCTAATTCCACCTCACGCAGGTTCTGCACTAGCAAACTGCTGGAAAAACCCTTTGTGTCCAGCTAGAGATCTTCCCATCAAAAAATACTGGCTTGCTCCCTCTGCCTTTAGAGCTCCTCAATATGGAAAACTCGAATTTTTCTGCCTCAAAAAAATTGAATTTCCTCAAGCAACTCGGCCTCTTGGAAAAGTGATTGTGCTGCCCCTGGGAATTTCGGCCTGCTGCCCTTACTGAGAAACGAAATTCATTCTTCTTCGCCTTTGAGCTCTCCAGATGATCAAATTCTCTCTAATACCATGTGAAAATTCCGAAATCGAAATCTTATTGCAACAACTGGAAATTATTCTCCTAATTGTTAATTTAATTTAACAATTTTTTTTTTTTTGCTATAGAAAATATTGAATAAATCACACTGAAATCTACACAAATAAAACTACGGAAGAATAAAGACTGGAAGAAATGCTAGCACACACACATAAAATTTACACAATTAGTTTTGGACAAAAGTCCCCGGAAAAACCAAATTCAGGAAAATCGGTGCAGCAACTGAGGGTTTTAATATTAAGAAGCAGTGAGAAAATCTGAGTACAATTGGATGCCGAAATACTGGCAATCCTACAGAGAATTAAACTGGCATAAATCTAGTGAGAAATTTCCCTCACCCCACAGACAATCTCCTGGCACGACTCGCCTTCAGAAATATGACCCTCTGAACCTTTGCGTCAACATCTATGCCACTCTGTGTAGCTGCCTGGACGTCTAGCCTTAGACTGATATTTGATGAAGTCTTTCTACCTTTTGCTGAATAGAAAGATGCTTCTACGACACTATGGGACTCCTTCTCGGCCTCTAGAACTGAAAACGTCTCTCATCCACAGTAAATCGATTTTGCCTCTAAAGACTACTGCGCTACCCCAACGTCAACCTCTCTGTGGCTCTTCTGCCTCTCTTCAAATGCACTCACTGGTTCTGGAATGCCTCCTCCAGCCTCACTATCCCTACCCTCATTGACCCTGCTTCGATCTTTGGCTCTCCGTCATCTACTATTGCTCTTTGGAAATCGATCTGCCAAGAGAATCGAACTGCAGAAGTGATTTCTCCTCCACCACATCGACCTCCTAGAACACATTCGATGCTACAAAAACTAACAGAGCCCATGAGGGTGCACTAGGTAGCTGCGAAACATGTGTTGCAATACCTACAGGGCATAATGGACTATGGCCTGGACTATATCCGAGGAGATGGAGTCAGGTTTACAGGTTTTACAGACTCAGACTGGGCAAGTAGTGCTAGTGACCAGAAGAGTACTTTTGGATATTGTTTCATGTTGGGTTCAGTTGTGTCGTGGTTCAGCAAGAAGCATAGATCAGTGGCACTGAGCTCAACAAAAGCTAAGTCTGTTTCAGCTAGTTAGGCTAGTTGCGAAGCTATTTGGCTTCACAAGATGATATGTGGCTTATTTGGTCAGAGACTAAGACCAACTATGATATACTGTGATATTCAAAGTTGCATTAAACTTGCGAAGAATCCAGTATTTCATGACCGGTCAAATCAGATAGAGATCAAGTAACACTTCATCAGGGATTGGCTTTAGAGAGGACTAGTGAGGCTTCAATATATATCCACTGATGAACAGGTTGCAAATATTCTCACCAAGTCATTGCCATGGGGAAACCATGTTTATTTTAGAGACAGGATGGGAGTCGTGAGAAACACCTTCCTTGACAAAAAGTAGTGTTGAAGAAAAGGGTACCAAGGAGGTCTTTCCTAGTGCATTTGCCTTCTTTCCTAGGAAAATACATTATAACACCTTTTTAGCATGTGACTTTGAGTTATATTAAAGTCATGTTAAAGTCACTTTATGTACTAGGTACTTAATATTAAAGTCACTTTATAATTTTAAGTTGACTTTATGTGGGAACAAGTACAAGGTGTTGTCAATCCTAGAGACAACCTTGAGTTGTGAAAGACCAGTGCCTAGGACATCTTAAACAGCAAAGAGCAAAAGTAATGTAATGTAACAGGGATAACTAGCAGGACAAAGCTCTCATGCTTTTCATCTATGAACAGGAAGTTTATCTTGAATGGGACCAAAACATTCAGAAGTTTAATGCATGAAAAGGTATATTGCAAAAACAAGGTGTAGGACTCTTACGCGAAGGCATCAGACAATTTAAGACAGTTCACGGTAAAGAGGGCCAGTTCAACAACACTTAACAGAGATAAGTAATCTACAGATGTTCACAATGTAAAAAAGAATGAGAAAATATAAGCTGTCGCATGGATAGTATTCAGACACACATATCACCATGTAATGGGCTTATCTACTTAAGAATCCATTCACAATAATAGCGTATTTCCAAAATATCATCACATTGAAGTCAATATAGCAGAAGTATGGGTGCTGTGAGAATGGAACAATATATCATGCATGAGCTATATTTAAAGCGCTAGATTGATTCCAACATAAGTATCAACAAGGATAAGTTCACATTAAAATCAATGAGCTGCTCGCATTCCAAAACATGATACAGGAGAGACGGATGAGATAAGACGAACAATTGATCGACACATAAAGGAGAAGTTACGTTCTATTAAGTATCAAAGACTGGAATCTTCCTTACAGATAAAACTTCTCTTCATTGAAACCCAACGGGCTCTGAACCTTCATGCAAGAGTTCAACAAACATGTATACAAAAACCTATTACAGCATATTTTTCTGATAAAATCTGGAACCCTGTGTTCTCTTCTGTTCTTGTTTATATAGGAACTTCTCTACATGGGCGAGAAGATATTTTGGGAAAATATCTTCCTCGCATGCTAGGAATTTGTTAGAAGTCCTTGTCAAAGTAACCAAAAATCATGATGAGGAATAAAAACCTCTCATCCTTTGTTGTTAGGCGCTAGGCCATTTTAAAACCAAAATTGTATAACAGTCTAAGTAAAAGTAAATTGCTGTGGTGAAATGTAAATTCCATCTGAAACGTGAAAAAGACTAACTAAGGTAAAAAGTAAAAAAGGCCACGAGGGCCAAATCACGAAATAACAATGCATCACTTGTGAGAAGGGGTCGAAGCTGTTGCTGATACTGGTGGTGGCACGTTTGCGAATGAACTGGCAATTTGGCTGACAAACTGAGAGCACCTCTGCTGACTGTCCGCGGCAGGCTCAGGCATCGTGCAAATCCTTCTACCCTAATGAAGGCCTCAGTGAGGTCACTCGGATTTGCCTTGGTAGGAATTTTATGTTTTAACAAGTGAAGGAGGGCAAACTCTGGGTGGAGTGATGCAACCATGATTTCGGCTTTGAGCCGGGTGGCTTTATCTGACAGGACATTCGTCCGGTCCCTTTCTTGCTTTAGGCATGCTTCATATTCCGGTAATGTTCGCAGCATGGAAGGGGTGGTGGAGTCCCAGCACGTCGGAAGCCCTGCCGTCGTAATCTCGGCCCAAACTGCATCAAACCGGTCCACGCTGTATACCAACTGCTGCAAGGCTTTCGAAGCCACGACGCAAGCCGATTCCTTATCAATGATTTTCTGGCATTCCAAGGCTTCCTTATGCCGGCTGACTATGCCATGCTGCTCGGCTTCGTTAGCTCTCAGCCCTTTCAAGAATGACACATACTCCCTGGCGCGCTGAGCTCTGTTGACCAAATCGAGATCCCCTTCCTGAAATCGCCTCCTGAGATAGAGTGCTGAGGATTTCATCTCCTCGATGACTTTCAAAAACTCCCATTGCTCTGTTACGGCTAAAATCTCTTGGAACTGGGTGTGAATGTTGGCAGATAAGTAGCCCAGGATATCCAGGACGACCCCCTTCTGAGACATTAACCACAGAAAGAAAACACATACTTTGGAAGTTTCCCCCAACCCGCCTACACCTAAAAGACCCGCGATTGGTACGAGGATGGGTTGCACTTCTTCCTTAAACAGGTTTAATGGGAGGAGTTCCGCACCGGGAAGAGAAGTAGCCTGGCTGCTGGTAATAGAAGCAATGAAGCTTTTTTGATGCTCCCATGGCGATTTAGTAAACTGGGAAGTTAAAGCTTCTTCGCTGAAAGCAGTGTAGGTGGCGTTGGTGGGAAAACAGAGAGCTTGCTTGATGATGTCGGGCGAAAGGGAGAAAATCTCGTTCCCCTGAGGCGAGGTAAACGTGCCTTGGTTTTCATCGTAGGTGTCTCTAAGCCAGCAGATAAGCTCGACCACCGGGAAGACTGGGGGGGTAATCTGATGGTAAAAGGCTGATACAACCACCCGATATCGATCCCTATTCTGGATATGTCGCGAAAAGAGTTCAGGTCTTATACTGCTAATGGGGAAAGGGTATTGGTGATCGCAGATTCCAGCTTGCTGGTCTATGAAAGGCTCGAACCCGGGAGGGTTTCTGGTTTCTCGGACTTGGGGAGTCTCTGGTTCGTTTTTCTTGGGTGTGCCCCCTCCCATGACTGACATATGAAATCTGAAAAGAAAAATGAAAGGAAAACAGAGGGAATGTAATGGACAGAGTACCTGCACAGTAGGCAAATTTGCTTAGGAAAGCGACGCGGAGGGTAGTCTTGTGATGATTGGGTAGACCTGGTACTTGTTCCCGCTTGGTATATACCATAACCGGAAGACCTGAGACTTTTACCGCAGTAAAATACGAGAAAGTGTTGTCTAAGACTGGTAATTCTGAGGGAAAAAGGGGTAGAGGTGAAATAAACAGGATAAGTGTCGTAAGGACACTGACAGTGGGGCACGCGGCGTGTAGGGATTGGGCGTTAGTTGGGGATAGGTGAACACCACGTGCCGGGTTTAATACTGGTACGGGCCTCAGTACCAGCTCATCTAGGACTTACCTTACCTCTTTGCCGCATGCGCCATATGATTCCCGAAACATATCTTCCCCAAAAGTGAATTAAATACGTAACCTACCAGTTGTAAGGGCCCACATTGCGTTCCTCCACGTCACCACATCTCCACGCCCTGCTCTTGCCACTTCATTCTGACCTTGGGTCCCCACCACGTCATGTTATTGCAACTCCGCGGGGGTATGGGTCTCTTCCCACTCTCGCTACTCGACCCCCGTGGAAATTCCCAATTGCAGCATTCCCTTGTATGGATATTTGTAAAGAGGCAATTCTTTTAATATATTTGTTGTGCGCTCTTCGTACCACATAATTTCACTTTTGGTATTTCCGCTACCCTTTTTACTTTATACATCGGCCTTTTCGTATTACTTCTGCCTCTAGCTTTTAGGCACGTGACTTCTCTTACCTTGTTTCATTTCGACCCACTCTTCAAACATTTCACCATTTGATATAATGTTCAGTGCATGACTTATCAACATTTAATAAACCAATGACTTATGTTAAATATTGAACAACATTGGCTCTAGCTGGGGATGGCACGTTCATCCTTGAATGTGTCGAGAACTACGCAGACCACCTGTTTGTCTTCTGTTAACGCCATTTCTCATCCCTTTCGACTTTTTACCTCTTCTTCATGATTCATCAACAAACACACATTATTCAAACAACGCTTAAAACAGGAAATAATATACAATATGATACATCAGGCTTTCTCGGCCCGGATTAGTACTGGAAGTAAGGCTTGAGGAATTGGCCATTAACAGGGGCGTCTAGCAGATCCCCCTGCAAATTCTCCAACCTAAAAGTATTGTTGCCACCTTGTTCTGCGATTTTGAAAGGGCCAAACCAGAGGGGATCGAATTTTCCGTGTTTCCCTTTATCTGCCCTTCGAATGTCCCCTCTGAGCACCAGATCTCCCACCTGTAACTTTCTGTCTTTGGCATGTTGGTCAAAAAGATCCTTCATTTTCTCTTGATACTCAATCAGCTTCTGACTCACCTGATTTCGTGTTTCTTCTAGCTCCACCAACTGATTAATCCTCCTAGTTACATCGTCAGGCTCCTCTTGATTTTCTTGCATGAACTGAGCTATCGGTAAAGCCAACTGCACAGGAAAAATTGCTGCTCTCCCATAAACTAGTTCGTATGGGGACTTCCCAGTTGCCCTCTTGCTAGTAATTTGGTTTGCCCACAGAGCGAATTTCAGCTGAGAATCCCAATTCTTTTGATTCTTGTTGATGGTCTTCTTTAGTGCTCGGACCAGAGTTTTATTTGAGGACTCTGCGAGACCGTTTCCTTGGGGGTAGTAGGCCATAGAGTGACCCAGTGCAATATTATACTGCTGGCAAAAGTTGACAAATTTTGTGGATTTAAAGGCTTGTGCGTTGTCAGTTACTATCTTAGCAGGACAACCAAATCTGGATATGATATGTTCCTCCATGAATTTGATTACCACAGTGTCAGTTGCATTCTTAGCAGGTATAGCTTCCACCCATTTTGTAAAATAGTCTGTGGTCGTTAAGATCCATTGGTGCTGGCCGCTGGATGGAGGATGTATTTCTCTGATAAAGTCGATTCCCCATTGCTGGAATGGCTCATCTACATGGACATGTATCATGGGGAGAGGCGCGAGCTTCTGTCTCTCTGCAAACCTTTGGCACTTCTCGCAGGCTCTAACTCGGGTGAACACATCTCCAAATAGTTTAGGCCAGAAAAAACCAGCCTTCAGAATCTTGCGAGCAGTAGCCCTCCAACTGCAATGGCCTCCACAGATTCCTTCGTGAAACTCAGCCATTATACTCTCCACCTCTTCTTCTGTAAGGCACAGGAGTAGGATACCAGAGGGGTCTCGCCAATACAACCGACCGTTTGCAATGACATACTTTTGCGACCTCAACCTCAGTGATATTTACTTAGTTTTGTCACAACTAGGCGGGTAGCTGAGGGTTAGAAGGTACTGTACAATCTCTTTGTACCATGGGCTGATAAGGTACTTCATATGTATCTTCTGGGAGGCTATTTCTATTCTCTGTGCTTCCTCCTTTGCCCCAGAATATTTGTTTGTTGTCATAGACAAATTGATCCCCAAGGCCTGACAATTTGATTCAGACAGGATCTTGGCTAAACCTTGCCCCTTAATTAATTTGGTAGGACGGATATCTAACTCATATTCCTGCATTTTGGCTATCCATTTTCCTCTTTTTCCTTCACTGTCCCCCTGGATAAGAATGTCTTTAACAGCTGCTGTAGGAACAAATGCAGTGACATGGGACTGCAAAACATACATATGGAAAGCTTTGAGGGATTTCACCAGAGCGTACGCTTGCTTCTCTAATATGTTATATTTCAGTTCAGCATCCCGAAGTACCTGACTGAAAAAGGCAATAGGCTGTTCATACCCCTCTTCGTTCTTCTGCAACAAAACTCCAGCTACTATATGAGGGGATGCAAAGGAGAAGATCATAAACGGTTTGGCATAATCGGGCCCGGCTAACACAGGGGCTTCAGCAAATGCATTTTTAATTCTGGCGAAGGCTTCTCTTGACTCTGGTGACCATTTCACCTCATTATTCTTCTTAAGCATGTCAGTGATGTGCCAAACTATCTCAGCATAGTTAGGGATGAACCTCCTTAGGAAGTTTATACGTCCTAGGAACACCTGAGCTTCCTTTTTTTTTCTGGGCAGGGCAATGCCATTTATGACTTCCACCCTTTTGGGGTCTATCTTCACTCCATCTTTGGTTACAATGTGTCCCAAAAGCTTGCCCTCTTCCAATGCAAACAAAGACTTCTGCGGGTTAAGGGAGAGGCCATACTTTCTACACTTCTCAAAGGTTCTGCGTAGGTGTTCTATGTGCTCTGCATCATCCTTTGAAAACACAGTAATGTCATCCAGGTATACCACCACGAACTGGTCCTGTTCTCCAATAAAAGCAATATCCATGGCCCTCTGAAAAGTGGCCCCTACGTTAATCAGCCCAAAAGGAATCCTGGCATACATAAACGTCCCCCATGGAGTGGTGAAGGTCGTCTTCTTTTGATCCTTTGGCAATACAACCACTTGATTATACCCAGAGAACCCATCCATCATCGACATCCGAGAAGCCCCTACTACTTTCTGCAATATGTGATCCATCTTGGGCAGTGGGTAATTATCTTTTAATGATGCCCTGTTCAGGTTCCTAAAATCAACACATATTCTTATTTCTCCATTCTTCTTCCGTACAGGGACTAGATTAGCTACCCACTCAGAGTACCTCAAAGGTACAATGATTTTAGCCTTCAGTAGTTTTTTAATTTCTTTTTTAATAGAAGGTAGCAATAGGGGATTTATCTGCCTAAGCTTTTGCTTGTGTGGTTTTTCATCTCCCTTCAGTGGAATCTTATGCTGCATAATGCTGACATCGAAGGTTTTTAGATCTTGATAAGACCAGGCAAACACATCTTTATAGGACTGGAATAAATTTTGATACAGCTGTTTATATTCTTCCGGGACCTTCTTGGACAGCTTCACGATTTTAGGGTCAGCCTCTGTGCCTAGATTCAGGTCCTCCACCTGGTTCTCCTCTACAACTTTGTTTCGTTGTAATGGAACATCATTCTTGTTAAACAACCTTTCTAAAGGTACTAATCCTCGGGGAATGACATTCCCTTTCAGCTGCAGAAATTTATGACCAACTACCTTTTCTTCCCACTTCTCTCCAGAAGCATTTTCAGTCTCCATTTCTTCGCAAATGTCAATCTCCATGTTGGAGAATTCCCCAACTGTTTCCAAGAATCTCTTGACTTGCTCATCATCTTCGAACACTTGCCAGTGCTTGATGTTGTCTGGGATTGATGGCCTATAACGCACCTCAATCTCATATCTCAATAGAGGGTTCCGAGGTGGCCGAAAGGTACTAGCAGCCACTGCTAAAGAGTCTGCCATTCTATTTTTCTCCTGGGGCATGAACTGGATATTGAATGCCGAGAAGAAATTCTCCACCAGATCCCAAACTTCGTTCCTATAGGCCCTCAGCCTGGGATGTTTAGCTTGGCACTAATTTCTCACCTGCCTGACTACTAGTTCAAAATCTCCCAGAACTTTTAAACTTTGTATGTTCATACTCCTGGCTGTCTGCAACCCTAGTAGGAGTGCTTCATATTCAGCCACATTGTTTGTGGCTTCATACTCCAGCTTGAAAGATAGAGGCACCCATCTGCCCGCAGGCGAAATCAATAATACCCCAGCTCCATTTCCTTCCCTAGAGTTGGCTCCATCAAAGTGAAGCGTCCAGATTTCTGATTCAGGGCTTTCTATGAACTGTTCTGTCTTAATCTGGCAAAATGATGGTTCATGTGCGTGCTCCTGATCTTCCTCCAACATTAAACATGAGAAATCCCCCTCCCTGCTATAAATCAGAGAATTGACTGAATCATCTGCCTTAGTAACTGTCTTGACAAATCTGGTTTCCTGGTACAGCCTCCTCTCTTGGCCACCAAATACAGGGATAGTGGCATAGGTCAGATCCAGCTTGATCGATCCACCAATTTTGGTCCCCCAAGATCTTGACAGTAACATGCCAAAGCGAGCTGGGATGTCAGCCACCACTATATCCATCACTACACTTTTTGCTGGGATCTGAGCCAGGTTGACCACCAAATCTTTTATCATGCCTAGGCACTTAACTCTTTTGGAGTCAAATGAGTAAAGTTCTTTGTATGGGCGAGTGATCTGTAGTCCTAGTTGCTCCATGACCGAGAGGGGCAAAAGATTATGAGAGGCTCCTGAGTCTAACATGCAGTTATGCAGTAGCAAGTCATGTATTACCAGAGACACATAGAAAGGTGGGGTGGCGGCATCTAACTCTTCGACATGTGGGCCAAAAACCACCATAGGTCTTTCCTCCTGAAGGTTAAGACTGTTTGGAACGTTTATTACTTCTGGAGGGAGCATAAATGAAGTGACCTGGGACTGATATGCAGGTTGTTTTAACAACTCGGTCAAGGGGACTGGGATTTTCACTTTCTCAAGCTCCTTCTGTAGAGTGAAAGCAGAGGAGGACTTATCTACTGACACTTCTTTTGGTTCTTTATCTTTGGAGTCTTTGTTCTGAGGGGAAGGTTTGACTTCTTTTAAGATCGGCTTAACACTAAGAAGTGTAGACACTTGTGAAGATGAAGGTAATTGATCAGCAGATTGTAAAGATTGGTTAAGGGGCCTCTTACCTTTGTCCAGGATCTTTTGAGGAGTTGCCTCCTTCTGTGCAGGTGCCTCTTCCTGTGGTGTGTCCTCCTCCTGATCCTGAGTACGGGTTCTCTTTCTGGAAGACCTGAGATCATATCTTCTATTGAACTGCACTTGAATGAAATCAATGAACTGCTTGCAATAGTCATCAATCTCAGGATCTTCGGTGTCTTCATTAGCTTTCACTTCTGTGTGTGCCACCTCCACTTCTTCACTTCCATGTACCGGACATTTAACATCATCATTGTTTGAGAAAGGAAGGTATGCCTCCTCTTGCTCGTAAGCATTATCTTCAGTAGAACCCTCTACTTGCCCTTCCAAGTATAGAGGATGTGGCACTTGATCTTGCTGCTCCTTCTGTCCCCTTTGCATTATCTGCAAGGGTGGTTTTCTGTATTGAGGGTTAAAGCCTCTGTTTGGAGCATTTTGGAAATTCTTGGAGGATGAATTCTTGGCCTCCATTTCTAGTTTCACCAGTTTGCTTGAGAGATTCTTGATCATCTTGTTCATCTCCTCAATCCTGTCATTAGCTAAATCTCTATCTTGGCTCGAGGTGGATACCTCTTCCTTTGCCCTCCTTCTCGTATCCTGCTCAGATCTACCCTTGGATTTACCAGTGGACGCAAAGTTTGCCTCAAGCTCTAGTGCATCGGTCTGAGCGTCATCCAGAGTGGCTGGCTTCCTTTCTCTCGGGGAGAAACCGAATTCAGAGTCAAAGGCTGCCACAAACACTACCTTGGCAGCAGTCTGATGTGATTACATTTCTGTGGGAAGGCTCAGGTACAACTTGTTAAATCTCTTAATAAACTCGACCACTCCTTCATTGTGTCTTTTCTTGAGTGTATTAAACTCAGTCAGACAGTGTCCGTGGTCTTTCTTCTCTCCCCATTTTTTGAGGAAAGTGTCTTCCATAACTTCCCACGTATTTACAGAACGGTCTCCCAACGTCTTGAACCATTTTCTGGCTTCACCATCAAGGGATTGCACAAATAGTCTTAGGACTACGTCCAGATGTTCCACATTAAAGTTTTCTGCAAAAGCACAGAAGACTTCAAGATTTTTTTGATCATCCATCTCGCTTTCTCCATTGAAACAGGGCAGGATCTTTAGATAGTCCTGCGGCATATCGTTTAGAACTGGAGGTAGTGCCAGGGGAGATATTTATTTAGCAAGAAACCTGGAATGTTGGCCATTGGAGGAGGAGGTGGAGGTAACAAGAGGGCTTGGTGAGTAAGTGGAGGAGTAGGTGGAAGTGTGGTATGGATGATGATAGGAATATAGTGAACAACAGCTTGAGAGGACGGAGACAAGGGTGGAGTATTAACGGCAGATATTTCCATGACCTCTTTAACTTCTTCAACCTCTGGAGTAGGGTGAAATGTATAACGGGTGGTGTCTGTTGACACGGCCTCGTCCTTAACTTGGATGTTTCCTGGGGGTAAAGAGTCTGAGTAATAACCGGTTTCACCCAGAGCAGAGTCGGGATCTTGCAATTGGGCAACCTGAGAAGAGGAAGAAGGAAGGTCTTCTAGAGAAAATTGTGGGATCTCGGTATGAACAAATTGTCTCTCTCTCCAACCTCTTCTATGTAAAATTCTCTCTGGGTCAGACACAGAGGGTGTATTTGGCTAAGACGTATCTGACCTAAGGTGTGGCTTCCGAGGAGCCAGGACTGCAATTAGATTTTTTTGGAAAACAAATGTGGAGTCGCCAAGGTGAGTGTTACACTGAAAACTGTCACCTTGACATTTTTACTGACTATATGAGCTCATTAACACTCATACATGCCTCCTCTGCAAGTCTTACAACCTTTTTCCTCATTCCATGCCCTGAAACTGGAGAAAAAACCCTAAAAAGCTCAAAAAACCTTGGGTACGCAGTTAATATGAAGCCTGCCTGCGTTTTTAGCTAGGGTACGCAGGTAATGTGAAGAGAAACTGCGTTCTAGAACGCATTTTTCCAGTGTTATAGGTGCGGTACCCCTGTAAAGTGAAAAATGCGCGAAATTAAACCAAAAAAGTTGAATTTTGGTCAATTCTGGAAGGTTCTGGATGAGATTTTTTGGGGATGAGTACGCTGGTGGTAGTGCATGGCATCCCACACCTTGAGGAACCAATCCCGGATGTGAGGAGTCGGGAACTTTTGAAGGCCAGAGGACTATCCTGACAGGAATCCTAACCTCCTCATCTGCTCTATAAAAGGAGGCATTGGGTAGCCTTTTGGGTGAAGTTCAAGAAGATTGGTTAAGTTTTGATGGAGATTTTGGAGATTGTGGATTAGAATTCAAGCTTTATGTGTGATTGAGCTGAAGTGCTGTTGAAATTTAGACTTCTTTCTGCTAAGCTTTTGAGAGGAAAGATCACATACCTCTTTTTGCTTCTGGAGGAAGAGTGCAAGACTTATCAAAGTAGAGGAGATTCCTGCTTCGGACCCCGGGAAGGCCTTTCGAACATCAAGGCTAAGGTTGTAAGGTTCTTCTGTATATTTTAAGATTAATACAATCAAGTTCTGTTTTTCTCAATAAATTGTCATTTGATTGTTTATTTCAATAAGCTGTCGTTTGATCGTTTATTTCATAGATTCCTTGATCACTATGATAGGTATGTTTTATGATTATTTGTTATACAGGTGCTATTGATATTTTCTTGTTTTTGATTGCAGATCAACGAAAGATGATACTTTCTTGTGACAAAAGGGCCCTTGTTGCGATGAAGGATTATTGATGCAACGGAAGCACTGCGACCGCAAATAAGCATTTGGATCTAAGGTAGGATCGACACCTTCATAGCATTTATTTGTAAAATGAATATACTTAGAGAAAGACAAACTTAGTTGTTCGTTTGTTGCTAGATTGTCTTCTGACACTAGGGAGATCAGTCTTGTCCGCAAGAACGATTTATCCGGCCAACAAATTGGCTAGTAACCAAGTGGTTAAGAAGAAGAAGAAAGGGAAGAAGAAGAAGAAGAAGAAGCAAGATAAGAAAGAAGTCAACCAACCAACCATGGCTGTAAGTGTTAGTGGTGTTGAGAAAACCTCCAACATGCATCGTAAACCCAAATTCCCTTGCAGGCTTTGTAAGGGTGACCACTTCCTTATCAATTGTCCTGGTATTCCAAAGGTCTTGGAAGTATGGTCAGAAAAATCTCATCAACTTTCCGTTGATCCATCAACCAGTGATAGTCAGGTTCCTGGGAAAAAAGGTAAAGTTAGGTTTCCTTGTAAGTTATGCAAAGGGAGTCATCAAACTCACATTTGCCCTCACATGGATGAAGCCTCAAAATTGTTGGAAAACCTTACTATTCCACAGCAAGAATTTCCAACTGGTTACCGTAAACTTTCTCCCAACCTACCGTCAACTGACGGAGTGATTGATCTAGTTTCAAGTACAGTCGATCCCACTCTTCCATTGGAGAGTGAAACTCATATCACTCAGGTTGATGATCCATTAGTTGATCAAGTGGTCGATTCAATTTCACATTTGGTCGATCCCATTCTCCCTGTAGAGAGTGAACTTCATACTGCTCAGGTTCTTCTTGTTACATCAGATTCTTCTACGCTAGGGGGCATTTCACCTGTTTCTACAGAACCCCCTCCAAGTACTGAGGTCTTTTCCTTTGATTGGAATAGATTGACAGAACCTCGTCTTCCTTCCTCCATCCCTTTCCAAATCATTGTGAAGTTTGGTGGTAGGGACATACATCGCACACAGGTAGATGAAGGTGCTTCTGTTAATATTTTATCCTCAACTGCTTGGAAAGCTTTGGGTTCCCCTCAGCTTGTGCCTATTATGCAGAATCTGAAAGCTTTTAAAAGAACCATTAGTGAACCTTTAGGGATCCTTCCTAAGTTTTCTATTACTTTGGAAGGTAAAATTGTCTGTATTGATCTTATGGTAGTTCGAGGCCCCTTGGATTTCAATTTACTCCTTGGGCGAGACTATGTTTATGCAATGAAAGCTGTCGTATCGACACTCTTTCGCATGATGTCTTTCCCTCACAATGGCAATATTGTGACTGTAGACCAGCTTTCGTTCCCTAGTCTTGATTCGACTACCAATAATCCGACATCCCTGAATGTTCCTGATTCTAAAGTGGTATCTACCCCGCCACGGGTTAATTATGTGGCAACTAGTCCCATGTTTTCAGTTACCGATGGAAGCGAGCCTCTCACTGTTTGCTCGACTTCCTATGACTTAGATCCGGTAATTGACATGGAAAACTCTATGGGATTACTTGAACGCGATGTTCTTATCCCTTTTGAGTCCCTTGACATGTATTCCTTCCAGAGAACTATTCTTCCTTCTGATGAAGATCTCTTGGAAGCCATGATCAAGGTGTGTCCATTGACATGTGTTTCTTCAGCTCTAACCCAAGGATCATGGCAGAGATAGTTCTGTACTGTGTCAACCTCGTTAAAAAATGAATCAGTGGTTTGAGGATAGTTCCTGTTACTGTGTCAACCTCTTTAAAAAATGAAACATGTATGTGAGGAGAGTTCCTTTTACTGTGTCAACCTCGTTAAAAAATGAATCAGTCAGTGCTGAGGAGAGTTCCTTTTACTGTGTCAACCTCGTTAAAAAATGAAACAGGTGTTTGAGGAAAGTTCCTTGTACTGTGTCAACCTCGTTAAAAAATGAATCAGTGAGTTTGAGGACAGTTCTTTTCCTCTGTCAACCTCGTTAAAAAATGAATCAGTTAGTTAAGAGCATAGTTCCTTTTCTTGTGTCAAGCTCGTTTAAAAAATGAAACAAGCTTCCATGAGGACAGTTCTTTTCCTGTGTCAACCTCATTAAAAAATGAATCAGTAAGTAGATTGTAGAGAGTAGATTAATAGATTAGAAATAAGTAGTTTCTGAGGATGGTTCCTGTTACTGAGTCAACTTAAAAATGAAACAAGGAGGAGGAGGAGTTCTTTCCCATCAGGTCAACCAGAAAATGAACTGTGGTGGAGGAAAGTTCCTTTTATTGAGTCAACCTCATTTAAAAAATGAATCAGTAGTGTCTGAGGATGGTTCCTTTTACTGTGTCAACCTCGTTAACAAATGAATCAGTGGTTGGTGAGGAGAGTTCCTTTTACTGTGTCAACCTCGTTAAAAAATGAATCAGTCAGCGATGAGGAGAGTTCTTTTTCCTGTGTCAACCTCATTAAAAAATGAATCAGTTAGTCACGAGCATAGTTCCTTTTCTCGTTTCAAGCTCATTTAAAAATGAAACAAGCTTCCATGAGGATAGTTCTTTTCCTGTGTCAACCTCATTAAAAAATGAATCAAGTTTAGTGTGTTAGTGTAGAGCATAGTTCTTTTCTTGTGTCAAGCTCATTTAAAAAATGAAACAAGCTTCCATGAGGACAGTTCTTTTCCTGTGTCAACCTCATTAAAAAATGAAACAGTAGGTAGATTGTAGAGAGTAGATAGATAGATTAGAAATAAATAGTTTCTGAGGACGGTTCTTTTCCTGTGTCAACCTCGTTAAAAAATGAATCAGTTGGTTTGAGGATGGTTCCTGTTACTAAGTCAACCTCATTAAAAAATTAATTAGGTATGAGGACAGTTATTTTCCTGTGTCAACCTCTTTAAAAAATGAATCAGTTGGTCAAAGGATAGTTCCTGTTACTGAGTCAACCTTGTTAAAAAATGAATTAGGTATGAGGACAGTTCTTTTCCTGTGTCAACCTCATTAAAAAATGAATCAGTAGGTTATGTAGGTAGATTAGAAATAAGTAGTTAGCTGAGGATAGTTCCTTTTACTGTGTCAACCTCATTAAAAAATGAAACATGTTGCCATGAGCATAGTTCTTTTCCTGTGTCAAGCTCATTAAAAAATGAAACAAACCCTCCCCTAATTGAGTCGAGTCTTTGAATAAGACCTCGTAGATGTTAAGTCATATTTAGGTTAGTTTTTAGGTCGGGTCTTTCATATGATCTCGTAAATGAACCTTCATTCCATTCAGCTATTAATTACCAGTAGTTTATTTAGTTGAATGAAATGAAGCTGGGGGGGCATGCGCTCTCGCAGTTACGCTTAGGGGGCATCAAGCACAGTTTTCTTTTTGTTTCAAGCTTGTATAAAAATGAAACCACTTCGAAGCATAGTTTTTCTCTGTTTCAAGCTTTTGTAAAAATGAAACCTATCTTGAGTCAATTTCGATTATTTTCAAGACTCGTTAAACTCATGAAAATCCCGAGATCATTTCGCTATTTTTCATTCTCGTAAAACACATGAAAATGCCGAGTTCTTTCCGTCTTTTCCTGCTCGTAAATTAAATTGAAAGTCGGCCACAGGAGTATATTTTTATCCCTTTTTCGAACTCGTTAAAACTTACGAAAAAGTGAAAACCATATGAGTACATTTTTATCCCTTTTTCGAACTCGTTAAAACTTACTGAAAAAGAAAAACCCTGGAGTTCTCTTTTAAGCCCTTTTCAGACTCTCTAAACATGAAAAGATTGCCGAGTACTTGATTATTCGAACTCGTTAAAGTAAATGAATGATCGTCCCTTCAGTATAAGTTTACCCCTTTTACGGACTGAAATGGACTATTTACGAAAAAGGTATACGTTGACTAATTACGGTAAATAGAGTTCTCTCCCGCATTATTTTATCCTTTTTCGGGCTCGAGAGACTAAATTCACGAAAAAGTACACCCATGGAGTTTTCTTAAGTTTTTCTTCTGACTCCCTAAAACTGAAAAACACCGAGTTTCTCCTATACTGGACTCGTTAAAACTTAACAGTAAAGGACCTGTTTAATTTTCAACAGGAACGAACCACTCCTTTTTAGGGTTCGAATTTTAAACTAAGTTGGACTCATCCGAAGGATGAGCTTATAATCAAGCAAATGTTATCCTCCTCAAGCTTGTCAAAAATAAAGAGGTACTTGCCAGAAATGGTGGGGGAAAAGAGAGAAAAACGAACCTGTTTGTTATATTTTGATTATTCGGAAAACCGTTAACCACTCTTGAACACGATGCTTTTTGTCCACCTGGGTTGGGAAATCCTTTGCCTAACAGTTAATCAAACCATATTGAAAGTCTTCAGCCGGTTTCTGGGTATTAGCTTTGGGTCAATTGTCACCAAACCATCTGCAGTGTCGTTATGTGTTCAAGAGTACAGTTCAAACAAACCATTCATCTGCAAAATATCTGTCATCCATTTTGACCATCCCTGAGTCAGTCCTTGCCAATATATTTTCAAAACTTGATCTATGATTTTGTGTTGTGGGCTTTCCTACGACGGATCACTTTCTATCGACGACAGCTCATTATCTAGGAAGTTGATCCAGAAATCGTCAGTACCTTGAAATCTGCATGCCTCAATGGCATGTTTCTCGCCTTCGACGACAGGTTGCATCATTGACCTTCGATCGAATGATTCCGTGACATGTTCGACTTCAGCTCATTCATTCACATTTCATGGATTGTACTGAGTACTTTGAGAGCCATTGACATTATTGGTGGTTTCTCTCACACTTGTTAACAGTTTACATCATTGACTGGTAATCAAGTGGTTTCTACCATGTTCGACTTCAACACATTTAATCACATGGATAGAATCGTACTGGTTCGAGATGCGGAAATCAAGACCCTGGATCTAGTTTCCACCATCCAGGCTGCGAGGAATTTTGTTATCATTCATACAATAGACTATTTATAAACAGATGGTTGCGTCCATGCTGTGTCGACATATGTCTATACTGTGATGTATTCAAAATCATTCTTGTATCAGAACAATTTAGAGTTAGTTTTTAGTTAGTTTTGATCTGAGTATGGGAATGCCTACCTCAGCGATGATATGATTACATATATATATATTTTTCATTGAATGTTTTGACAGGTTCCGACTGGGGTGTCCACAGGATGATCCTTGAAATGATAAAGTACTTCACTCTTCATATATGACAGACTTCATCTTCATCTATTTCAGACTTCGCACTTTAGGGGGCAATCTGTTACACTAAAAAATGTCATCTTGACATTCTGCTGACTGTATGAGCTCATTAAACACTCATACATGCCTCCTCTGCAATTCTTACAACCTTTTTTCCTCATTCCATGCCCTGAAACTAGAGGAAAAACCCTTAAAAGCTCAAAAACCTTGGGTACGCAGTTAATATGAAGCCTACCTGCGTTTTTAGCTAGGGCACGCAGGTAAGGTGAAGATAAACTGCATTCTAGAATGCATTTTTCTAGTGTTATAGGTGCGGTACCCCTGTAAAGTCAAAAATGCGCGAAATTAAACCAAAAAAGTTGAATTTTGGTCAATTCTGGAAGGTTCTAGATGAGATTTTTTGGGGATGAGTACGCTTTGGTAAGGTGCATGTATCCCACACCTTAAGGAACTAATCCCTTGATGTGAGGAGCCTATCCCTTTGAAGGAGGATTCTATCCCTTTAAAGGTGGAATCCTAACCTCCTCATCTGCTCTATAAAAGGAGGCATTGGGTAGCCTTTTGGAGGTTCAAGAGTTAAGTTTTGATGGAGATTTTGGAGATTGAGGATTAGAGTTCAAGCTTTATGTGTGATTGAGCTGAAGTGCTGTTGAAATTTAGACTTCTTTCTGCTGAGCTTTTGAGAGGAAAGATCACATACCTCTTTTTGCTTTTGGAGGAAGAGTGCAAGACTTATCAAAGTAGAGGAGATTCCTGCTTCGGACCCCGGGAAGGCCTTTCGAACATCAAGGCTAAGGTTGTAAGGTTCTTCTGTATATTTTAAGATTAATACAATCAAGTTCTGTTTTTCTCAATAAATTGTCATTCGATTGTTTATTTCAATAAGTTGTCGTTTGATTGTTTATTTCATAGATTCCTTGATCACTATGATAGGTATGTTTTATGATTATTTGTTATATAGGTGCTATTGATATTTTCTTGTTTGTGATTGCAGATCAACGAAAGATGATACTTTCTTGTGACAAAAGGGCCCTTGTTGCGACGAAGGATTATTGATGCAATGGAAGCACTGCGACTACAAATAAGCATTTGGATCTAAGGTAGGATCGACACCTTCATAGCATTTAGTTGTAAAACGAATATACTTAGAGAAAGACAAACTTAGTTGTTCGTTTGTTGCTAGATTGTCTTCTGACACTAGGGAGATCGGTCTTGTCCGCAAGAACGATTTATCCGGCCAACAGTGAGGGATATACAACTCTCAACTCTCCATGCTCACCTAATTGAAGAGTGAAATGGGGTTTTGTCGAGGCCCAGGGATTTCAATTTTTTCATCAACTTCATCCCCGACAACGATGCCAAAAAGATGTTGTCAATCCTAGAGACAGCCTTGGGTTGTGAAAGACCAGTGCCTAGGACATCTTAAACAGCAGAGAGCAAAAGTAATGTAATGTAACAGGGATAACTAACAGGACAGAGCTCTCATGCTTTTCATCTATGAACAGGAAGTTTATCTTGAATGGGACCAAAACTTTCAGAAGTTTAATGCATGAAAAGGTATATTGCAAAAACAAGGTGTAGGACTCTTACGCGAAGGCATCAGACAATTTAAGACAGTTCACGGTAAAGAGGGCCAGTTCAACAACACTTAACAGAGATAAGTAATCTACAGATGTTCACAATGTAAGAAAGAATGAGAAAATATAAGCCGTCGCATGGATAGTATCCGGACACACATATCACCATGTAATGGGCTTATCTACTTAAGAATCCATTCACAATAATAGCGTATTTCCAAAATATCATCACATTGAAGCCAATATAGCAGAATTATGGGTGCTGTGAGAATGGAACAATATATCATGCATGAGCTATATTTAAAGCGCTAGATTGATTCCAACATAAGTATCAACTAGGATAAGTTCACATTAAAATCAATGAGCTGCTCGCATTCCAAAACATGATACAGGAGAGACGGATGAGATAAGACGAACAATTGATCGACACATAAAGGAGAAGTTACGTTCTATTAAGTATCAAACACTGGAATCTTCCTTACAGATAAAACTTCTCTTCATTTAAACCCAACGAGCTCTGAACCTTCATGCAAGAGTTCAACAAACATGTATACAAAAACCTATTACAGCATATTTTTCTGATAAAATCTGGAACCCTGTGTTCTCTTTTGTTCTTGATTATATAGGAACTTCTCTACATGGGCGAGAAGATATTTTGGGAAAATATCTTCCTCGCATGCTAGGAATTTGTTAGAAGTCCTTGTCAAAGTAACCAAAAATCATGATGAGGAATAAAAGCCTCTCATCCTTTGCTGTTAGGCGCTAGGCCATTTTAAAACCAAAATTGTATAACAGTCTAAGTAAAAGTAAATTGCTGTGGTGAAATGTAAATTCCACTTGAAACGTGAAAAAGACTAAGGTAAAAAGTAAAAAAGGCCAGGAGGGCCGAATCATGAAATAACAATGCATCACTTGTGAGAAGGGGTCGAAACTGTTGCTGATACTGATGGTGGCACGTTTCCGGATGAACTGGCAATTTGGCTGACAAACTGAGAGCACCTCTGCTGACTGTCCGCGGCAGGCTCAGGCATCGTTGCAAATCCTTCTACCCTAATGAAGGCCTCAGTGAGGTCACTCGGATTTGCCTCGGTAGGAATTTTATGTTTTAACAAGTGAAGGAGGGCAAACTCTGGGTGGAGTGATGAAACCATGATTTCGGCTTTAAGCCGGGTGGCTTTATCTGACAGGACATCCGTCCGGTCCCTTTCTTGCTTTAGGCATGATTCATATTTCGGTAATGGTCGCAGCATGGAAGGGGTGGTGGAGTCCCAGCACGTCGGAAGCCCTGCCGTCGTAATCTCGGTCCAAACTGCATCAAACCGGTCCACGCTGTATACCAACTGCTGTAAGGCCTTCAAAGCCACGACGCGAGCCGATTCCTTATCAATGATTTTCTGGCATTCCAAGGCTTCCTTATGCCGGCTGACTATGCCATGCTGCTCGGCTTTGTTAGCTCTCAGCCCTTTCAAGAATGACACATACTCCCTGCCGTGCTGAGCTCTGTTGACCAAATCGAGATCCCCTTCATGAAATCGCCTCCTGAGATAGAGTGTTGAGAATTTCATCTCCTCGATGACTTTCAAAAACTCCCATTGCTCTGTTACAGCTTAAATCTCTTGGAACTGGGTGTGAATGTTGGCAGATAAGTAGCCCGGGGTATCCAGGACGACCCCCTTCTGAGACATTAACCACAGAAAGAAAACACATACTTTGGAATTTTCCCCCAACCCGCCTACACCTAAAAGACCTGCGATGAGAGCGAGGATGGGTTGCACTTCTTCCTTAAACAGGTTTAATGGGAGGAGTTCCGCACCGGGAAGAGAAGTAGCCTGGCTGCTAGTAATAGAAGCAATGAAGCTTTTTTGATGCTCCCATGGCGATTTAGTAAACTGGGAAGTTAAAGCTTCTTCACTAAAAGCAGTGTAGGTGGCGCTGGTGGGAAAACAGAGAGCTTGCTTGATGATGTCGGGCGAAAGGGAGAAAATCTCGTTCCCCTGAGGGGAGGTAAACGTGCCTCGGTCTTCATCGTAGGCGTCTCTAAGCCAGCAGATAAACTCGACCATCGGGAAGACTGGGGGGTAATCTGATGGTAAAAGCCTGATACAACCACCCGATATCGATCCCTATTCTGGATATGTCGCGAAAAGAGTTCAAGTCTTATACTGCTAATGGGGAAAGGGTATTGGTGATCGCAAATTCCAGCTTGTTGGTCTATGAAAGGCTCGAACCCGGGAGGGTTTCTGGTTTCTCGGACCTGGGGAGTCTCTGGTTCGTTTTTCTTGGGTGTGCCCCTTCCCATGACTGACATATGAAATCTGAAAAGAAAAACGAAAGGAAAACAGAGGGAATGTAATGGACAGAGTACCTGCACAGTAGGTAAATTTGCTTGGGAAAGCGACGCGGAGGGTAGTTTGGTGATGATTGGGTAGACCTGGTACTTGTTCTCGCTTGGTATATACCGTAACTGGAAGACCTGAGACTTTTACCGCAGTAAAATACGGGAAACTGCTGTCTAAGACTGGTAATTCTGAGGGAAAAAGGGGTAGAGGTGAAATAAACAGGGTAAGTGTCGTAAGGACACTGACAGTGGGGCACGCGGCGTGTAGGGATTGGGCGTTAGTTGGGGACAGGTGAACACCGCGTGCTGGGTTTAATACTGGTACGGGCCTCAGTACTAGCTCATCTAGGACTTACCTTACCTCTTTGCCGCATGCACCATATGATTCCCGAAACATATCTTCCCCAAAAGCGAATTAAATACGTAACCTACCAGTTGTAAGGGCCCACATTACGTTCCGCCACGTCACCACATCTCTGCGCCCTGCTCTTGCCACTTCATTCTGACCTTGGGTCCCCACCACGTCATGTTATTGCAACTCTGCGGGGGTATCGGCCTCTTCCCACTCTCGCTGCTCGACCGCCGCGGAAATTCCCAACTGCAGCATTCCCTTGTATGGATATTCGTAAAGTGGCAATTCTTTTAATATATTTGTTGTGCGCTCTTCGTACCACATAATTTCACTTTTGGTATTTCCGCTACCTTTTTTACTTTATACATCGGCCTTTTCGTATTACTTCCGCCTCTAGCTTTTAGGCACGTGACTTCTCTTACCTTGTTTCATTTCGACCCACTCTTAAAACATTTCACCATTTGATATAATGTTCGGTGCATGACTTATCAACATTTAATAAACCAATGACTTATGTTAAATATTGAACAACACAAGGTAC
>JAXQQM020080505.1:0-165302 GCA_034641835.2 Pinus albicaulis
TTGGCTTTTCTGATCTTGAGCTATTAGAGCCAGGTCACACTTATTCAACTTCTTTTTCCACTGCAGGTAGCTATTTGTTTGTCACCTTTTCTGAGAAAATGGACCACATTATTTGAGAGGAAATTTGGAAGACATATGTCTGATTTTGATGGCATGATACAAAGAATTTGATTATATTTTTAAATGGATTATGTGTATGAGTGAACTCTCCATTGTTCATAAATCTCATTGGGGTTTTAAACATCAGTCTTTTTCCATACGTTCTGCACTCCATGGCTTTATGGCCGAACCCCTTACAACAAAAACAATACCCATGGAAATGATTAGTGTACCTGCTGAAGGGTTGTCCTCTCCATTTTTTTGCTTGAGGTAGTCTTTTCAATTCCTGCATATTTTGTTGGTTGGAATCGATTCCTTTTGTTTGACAATATGCAGCAATATGTCCCAGTTTGTGACAGGAAAAACAAGTGACATTTCTCATAGGAGGAAAGAATCTCCTTTGATATCTTTCGAACTTGTTCAATTGATCTTCAGGAACAATTGAAATTTTTGCAACTGCTTGCTTCTTCCTTTCATTCTTTGTCTCTTGATGTTGCTACTTGCTCCTTTTTGTTTCATCACACATCAAGCTCTTGCTGGCTTCTGCTTCTGTGGTTCCTTTTTGAGCTGCTTCAACATTCCTTTCAATGTATGCCTTCTTCGAGGTCTCGATGGAGGCAAACTCATATCCGAGCTGCTTACACCCCCTGCTCGTTTCTTCTATCAGTATTCTAGCTGTAATAATCTCAAGTCGCTGAGAGTTAATTTTTTCTTTTACAGCTTTCACAAAAATGATATTCTGGTTATCCTCTACCTTGGATTTGTTGGTTTCTCCTTCGTAACCTATCCCAGTATTTATGAGAGGAGATATTTTAGCATTTAGTATTTTATTCAACTGTTCAGTGCTTGTCATTTGAGCAGTGTTCATTGTCAATTCCCTTTGGGTGTGTTCTAATTTCTTTCTCAGGCATACTACTTCTTCTTCCAATTTTTCTTGCTTCTGAATTTTATCCTTAATTTTCTTTAGTAACGTGTCTTCCACCTTCTTAGCTTTTTCAAGTTCTACTTTCCATTGAATGAGTTCTTATGAATTTGGTATCTCTTTTACATATTTGAGAAGAATGTCTTTCTGTTTTTTACACTTAATTTTAAGTCTGTATATTTCCTCTAGGGCACTTCTTAGCTCCCCCTCAAGATCTACCTCACCTTATTCCTCATCTTATAGAAGGAATCCTTCAGATTCTTCCTTGACCATCAACACAAATTTAGAGGTTCCTTCTTCATTTGAGGATTCATCTGAGTTTTCAGATGCACTGCTATTTTGCTGAGCATAAAGGGATTTTCTATTGAATCTCTTCCCTTTCTGCTAGTTATTTGTTTTGGTTTTCTCTGTCTCTTGAATCTGATTCTTTGTTTTCTTATGAGGACACTTAGATGCATAGTGCCCAACTCTTCCACAGCTAAAGCATTTAAAAGGAATTTTACCTTTATACTTGCCTGAGCCTCTATCCAATCTTCTGATAAATTTGGCCTCTTCTTCATCAGAGAAGGAGCATGTATCTTCCTTTTCTTCTATGCTCTTCTCAGCCTTAAAGGCTGCCTCCTTCAAATTTTACTTCCTCTGTGGAAGTCTCATCTCATACGCTGTTAAGTTTCCAAGTAATTGGTTCATGGTCAATGCTTCCCAATCAGCTGTTTCTTCTATGGCAGAAATCTTGGGGTTAAAACTGGATGGTAAAGATCTCAATATCTTTTGAACAATTACACATTCTCTAATGGTTTCTCCTAGGGCTTTCATGTTATTCACAATTTCTGCAACCCTTAAGAATAAGTTGGCAACATCTTATTCTTCATTCATTTTTATATTTTCAAATTGAGCTCGATAGACTTGTAGTTTGACCATCTTCACCTTTTTATCTCCCTCATGGATACTTTCTAATGTATCCGATATTTCTTTGGCAGTCTTGTTTTGCATTACTTTGATAAATTCTGCCTGACACAGACCACTTAAGAGAGCATTCATGGCTTTGGCATTAGCTATAAAATCTTGTTTGGATTCTTTCTCTGTGTCAGACTCCTTTGGGGCATATCCCAAATCCACAGCAGCCTAGACTTCTATTCCTAGAGACATTATGTATGTCCTCATGCTTATTTTCCAGAAGGCATAATTTGTGCCAGTAAACAAAGGGGTTTTATTTGTTGAGCATCCTTCTAAACTAGCCATCTTGAGGACCAAGGATCTCCTTCCAGTTGTTAAATTGATACATAAGGAACCCACTCTGATACCAATTGTTGAACCCTTGGTTAAACTGAGAGGAGGGGTGAATTAGTTTAATACAGTCATCATCTTGTAAAACTTTCTTTTACACTTATTTACATCTTCATTTCATGATCAACTTAATATACAATGGAACAACAATATAAATAAGTGAGCAGTAGGTATTAAGAAGATTAAATACTGAATATAAACACATAATCATCATGCACTTAGAAAACAAATATAAGTGGAAACCCATAAGGGAGAAAACCACATCTTATTATTGTTGTGATGCAAAGGCAAGCTCCAACTACCTCTCACCACTGATTTTCTGTAGGCTCCAACCTACAGGAGGCTACTACCTCAATTCTACAAGAAACAACTTGTAAGGAAGCTCCAACTCCCATCTATTTTCTGCAGGCTACAACCTATAGGAGGCTCCTAACTCATCCAACTACAACTAGACTTCTATCAAGCTACAACTTGATATGGAAGCACCAACTTCCTCATTGTACAATAAAATCATATGCTGATTTACCTGGATATCAACTCTGTTTTTCTCCTTCTTTACTGCTGTCCTTCCAGCCTTCAAATTTGTTTTATATCCTCTCTGGATCTTCACAAAACCTGTCTCTTCTCCTTCTTCTTCTTACACTATCTAACCTCACTATGCATACCCATATTACATGTTTTATATAGATAGCTTTATGATTGTTTGGATTCTACAGGGAATATGAAGTGAACAGGTACGACTCTTTGCCTCCCACCACCTCATTTTCTCGCTCATCATTTCAAGAGGTTACAACATTGTCTACTCATTTCAGAATTAAATTGGAGTTTTTCTTTGCCTACGGAAACTTGCCTTTGCATCACAAACAATATAAATTAAATAATACATTTACAGTTACAATCAAACATTTACTCAGCACTTTCAGATTCTTAGCTTTGTTGAGCGTTCCTCCTCTTCTGCTTGCTATCCTTTTGTCTTTTCTGTTATGCCATTATATTCTAGATTTACTGCATAATTTTCCTTTTTCTTCTGTTACCTGTGTCTTTTGTACTGTGTTCACCCTTTTCATTTGCCCGTGCAGCCGCACCACTATCTTGCATGAGTTCCTGTTATGCGTTCATTCCATTCCTTTGTGACCCGTAGAGTATGGCCCACATACTATTTCCTTTATGCCCGCGACGGATTACAAATCCAGGCTTTAGTCATGATACATACGTTTAAAACGATCAACAATGTAAGAATTATACTATGGCGCATTTAACATATACAAAACAAGGGCTTATAGGGTCCCACACCACAGTGACCAATCACAGCACATCGCATTTCGCTTGCCTGCAGGTTTTAACATTTTATGTTCTAATGCTCCTCTGTTCTCCGATGTGATTTAACAACGGGAAATCCCATACTCCTGGAATTGAAAATATTTAAGCTTCGGCTCTAGTCTTCATCGCGTCTGCTCTCTTTATCGCTCTTCGGTGATTCAAGTTATCCCATGTTCCTTCATCCATCTGATCTCCCGATATGCGATATGTGATATTCCTCCTACCCCAATTGCGATATGCGATGAACTTCAGATCGCTACTTCGCATCGCATCGCATCGCATCTCATTGCTACTTCATGGTATGCGATGAACTTCGCATTGCCGATCTGTGATATTGTGTTGTGCTACCATGTGTCCCTTCGCATCGCCACATCGCATCATAACTTTTCCTCCATCTAGCGGCTATCGCATTCTCTTGCGATGTCCGATATGTGATCGGGTCCCACTTGATTCCGATATAGTCTCTATCGTCTATCTCCTTTACTCTCATCCGTTGATTGCGCCAGTCCACGACTGTACTTTTGGGCTTTAGGAAAGTGGGTCCCAGTTCACGGCACTGCAGAGGCACTCCTTGGTACGGAATGATCATCGGGCTTGTGCTACTGCAGTGAATAACAACCATATTTTTTGGTCAACGCCCGATGGCCGGGTCAACTACGGAGGCACCCCCTTGGGTTAACCATCGGGCTTTTGTGCCCCGATGGTACCGTTGATCCGAGATCAACGTTAACCACGCTCATAATATGTGCACGAGGTTTAGCCTTCTCTGCCTCTGTGACACCAATCCCACACCTTTTATCATTCTGCTCTTTATATACTTTTTGCTTTAAAACAAAACACGTCAACAAAATAAATTGGCCCCACAGTATGCCTCCTCTTAACTCACAATTTCATTATGCCAAAGAATGTTGAGTCTCCACCGTTGATCCTAGAATGATCCAACGGTCATCGCGTTATCGCGTGCCAACTAGTCCGATGGGTAATATTTTTGAACCTACGTGAAATAGGCAATTTTAGTATGCCACGCATCGCCCTCCTAACTGTATCGCATCCATCTCACTTAAAACCACTTATCCTCCAAAATCGGTGAAAAAACCATTTGGTGGTTTTCGAAACCACTTTCACTGTTCCGTTTTCGTCGTTGGCTCATGGTTCCACATCCAATTTTTAATGTAGTTCCTCTTCTACCTTCGCTGTTCAACTGCCCTCGCTACCTCTACTGCCTTCGTTGCCTCTGCTGCACACCTTTGCTGCTTCTCTGCTATCACTGGTAATTCTAGTGTTACTCATTTCTGCTCCTTTGCCATCATTGACAATATTTCCAACAACACATATTTCATTAAATTTGGAATTAAAATAGTGGATCTAGATTTTATAAATAACCAAAAATCTGAATTTTAGTGTTGTCCTTATAGTAAAAAATTTCCAAATTTAATGAAATATGTGTTCAACACCATAATGTTGCTATGTCAACATTTTTCTTCTTTATTACTTCTTATGCAGCTTTAATGTTGGAAGGATCATATCCATCTCTGACCACTAAGTCTTCCAAAGACGTAATTCTTGAATTCTTGGCCATATAATATATTTTCTCCATCTTGAGCTGTGACTGGATGTTGGCTAAGGAAACCTGCAATTTGGATAATGTCATAGTAGTATTACATAATGTAGATGATATCATTTCACATGTTTGCTTGTGCATCTCCATTTGATCAATGGGATGGATGTATTTGATATCAAATTCAAATGAAGTCTTCTTGTAGTCTTAAATTGTCTTGGGTTGTGCAATTTGTTCCTAGAGAAAAGCCATCTGCATTTTTCCTTTCTCGGAGTCAAAGGATGAAAACAGTCTACTCTGAGAAATGGAATTCTTCTTCCATAATTGATTATAAGTGTGGGTCTTCAAAACTTCATTCTTCAACTTAATTTCTCTGAATGTGTCAAATATGGTATTCTCTTTCTCCCCTGTGACAACTGTACTTATCTGAATGGCTTGTTGTTGATCTAGTGAAGTTGTCAAAGTGGCAGGAGAGAGTTTATTTTGACCACCAAATTGTAAAGAAGTAGGTGTCTCTTTGGTGATTATGATGACCTCCTCCTCTGAATATTTTCTTGGGTTCACTTTGGGATTGAGCTTTGTCCTCTTACTATACATGATTTTGAATTCTTTTCTGGAAGTTTCAGTCACTGAAGGTGAATCTTATTCCCTCATCCTTTTTCCTTCTTTCTCTTGAGGGATAGGAGTCTGTGATGTTGAAGTGGAGACCAACTGCTCCTCAGCCTCTTCCAGAGCCTTTTCAATCCACTCTAATTGGTTCATATACCTCTCAATTTATGTCCTGTGTGTATGGATGTAATGTGTATATTTTTTTCTACCCTTAGCTTGGAGATAGTACCTAATGGATCATAGGACCATGTGAAACTGAGGCTGAATTGAATTTCCTCTAAAAATTTGTCTGCTTCTTCCCCGGTTGTCCTGTCGTTGCAAATGAAAGGTCCTATTTATGTTTTGATTCTGAACTCTGATTTCTTCTTTGTAGACACAAAACATACTTCATCGACATTGATAATTTTCATGATATATTCTAGAGAAAAAATCCTCATTGGGAGGAATTTTGGGATCTTATAGGGGGCAAGCTCACATCCATAGATCCTTAATTCTGTGTAATTATGGTATAGATACTAGACTCATGTTTTTTTTTGGTCTGATAGTTGCAAAATCTTCCTGATGTCTTCACTGATTATTGGCTCAGATGTGCTACTTAAAATACTGATTTCTATATGTACAAACAGTTTGATCAACTATTTGTATGAATACTTGTTTTGTTCCTTCAACACCATTGTAGTCCAAAAGATGATAGACTGTTGATTTCCATCATCATCCAATTTCTACATTTAAAATTTGAATATGTGTCCCTGAAAATAGAAAAACATATATATTAAGACAGAGGCATATTTAAACACCTCTTAAGTTTGAAATCTGACAAATTGGTCATGGATGGGATCTACTAGAAATTGGATAAAATTGAACAGGATGGTAGGTATAGAATCTGTAGAGAAAATAGAGAGGAATCCTATAATTGTCTCATCTACCCACTGATCAAAGTAATATCCAAAGAGGTAGGAGATAATAGTGATAATTTTCTTGGCTCTATCACAAAAAATTGAGGATGAATAGGGGTGATTCTTCTTGAGTAATTGGGTATCTTCAGCCAAAAAAAGCTGAAGGGTTTTATCCCTTTTTGCAAAATCCAGCTTCTGACACAAATCATTGAGTGTTTCCTCTGAGATAGGGGTTGCATTTTCTTTGACAGGGGCCTGCATCATTTGGTCTATGGATTGGGAAGTTATGTTAAAAAAAAATGTCTCATGTGGCAGAAATTATTTCTCTCTGGCTAGGTACATAATAAGCCTGACACTTTTTGATGAAATCAGGGGCACTGTGATTATGGGGAAAAATGTAATGGGGTAAATTAGACACCCACTGTCCAATATCATCAAACTTATCAATGTAATTATCTTCTAGCTAGCATTACATTTCAAATAGCTCGAATTCACATAGGGTTTCATGGATTTTATAGTCTCTATCGACTAATGATATGTGATCAAGGCCAATAGGAAGATGGAGCAATGGATTTACAAGCTCTTCTTGTCCCTTCTTCTTAGGATACATGATTGGATCTGGTTTTATGGTAAATAAAGGTTTTTGAGAGAAAAATGATCGTCAAGACTGTGTAAAACTCCGGGACTGGCAAGAAAGTGCGACAGTTGCAAAGAATGCTTTGATAAAGACCAGATGAGATGTTCCGATGTTCAATAAACCTGCAAAAAATATGAACAGAGAAAAGAAACAGACAAGGTAAAGGTTTATCAGTTGATTATGTATGGATTTATACACAAATTGATCAATTTCCCGTTGACTTTGGCACAAATCGATTGGATTAACGACCAATCATGAATTAAATGTTCAACTGGGGATTTTCTGCGAGAAGGCATTTAATTAGAATTGGTAACATTTGAGGTGGTGTGATATGACAGGTGCTCAACGGGGAGAATGGTGGTTTTTGTTATGGTGGAGAAAAAAAAATTTAGAGGGGCTTTGAAGTGGTAAGCTGTTTGGGGGGGTTTCGAAATGACGAGAAGGCGCCACATTAGCGTGGGCCCGAAAAGAAAAATAGCTTTTTTCGGACCCCACCCCCCACCCAACAGTAAATATCAAATGGAGAGGGCGTGCAAAAAAGGGACAAGGGTCGTCGGATGAGGGTGCGAAATATCGGATGAGTGGATAGATGGTGGTAAGTTAACGTGATGCGATAAGTGTTAGGTAAACTTGACTCGAGATAGAGTCAATGTTGACTAGGGTAAACAGTAGTGGTTTTGGGGCACATGGTATTGTGCACCCATGGTTTTCAGTCCATGGTATTGCATGTAATGGAGCCTCTAAAAGACTGGGAATACTTCATTGTAATGTAGGCCTGGAGGTGAGTGGTGAAGGCTCACTTGGCTGGATTGGCTAGGGTTTTGGCCAATTCTTAGTGAAATTTCATTGGTTGGGTTTTTCCCCGGAGTTTGGGGTTTTCCCGGATAAACTTTTGTGTTTATGTTTATGATTTGTTGCTGGCCTCTTTATGTTTATTCCTCTCGGTAAATTATTTATTATTTCTGCAGTAAATTCTAACAAATGGTATCGGAGCCATCTTTGGTTTTAGAGAGATGATTCTAAAGCTAAGGTTTTGTATTGGCCTGATGCAAAGAGAGATTAGCGCAGAGCTTGGAAACCGATCCTAGAAAGGGTTTCACAGTGATGGCCATATGAAATCGATTAAGAATTCTGGAGGCGAATTTTGGAGGTGGCTTTGGATTCAGATATGGCAATGCCATTCCCAGCTAATGGATGCGATATTTTCTTGCTGAATACGTTGGTGCCAACATGTATGAATTTAGAATCATGATGATATGGAAATATAATTTCGTTGCTGCATACTGAAACCACCGGTGCAAATAAGCTGTATATTGTGCGAAATTTGTTTAAATATGTCAGATATGATGTTTGATGATCTAGTTCTGCGTGTGAAGGAGGAATATATCATTACGTATGACACTGAAAAGGATCGTTAAATAATTTTTAATGGTCAAAAAACGTAAATGTCAGACTCTGGTGGCAACCCAGATCAACGTTTCGAGGCTATTGGAAGCCATGCACGCAATGCTTTGTCGCAGCTGAGGCCATGGTTGGAAATGGTGGATCAGAAAGCCTTGATGATGTCGGAGTCACTGGCAGAGGCGAGCAACACGATTCAAAAGAACTGTACATATTTTCGATTCAAGCTCCACGAAGGTGCGTATGTGTTTCTTCCGTGGAGAATGTGGAAATACTGCTAGTGATGCTGATATCACGCAGAGAATTTGCATTATAGTCGTAGAATGAGAGTGGAGTAGACATGAATATGGTGGACATAATGGTGGCTTTGTGCACATTGTTGTGAATATTTTTGTTAAGGATATCCATAGTTTATGCATGCACAAATCCAATTGGGGTAATTATTAGAGCATGAGATGTGCATAAGCGGGCAGAAGGCCATCAGACTGGCTAGAGGTTGCTTGTCATGAGGCTGGAATTTTCTAGCACCCTACAGATTTAGAGAATAGAGATGTTTGATTGACATCAACGTGAGTATAGCATTGTAGGGATAACAAGGTAGTTCAAATATTCTCATGGCTTGCATAAGACGGATGCGAGAATTTTAGATGGAAATCGATTTTCAGTTTAATAGCTGAAGATGACAATGAGAACTAAAGGATAGCTTCAATGGCATTCTCTGCAACATATGGGTAGCTTGTAGACCACCTGTTTGACTCGACGGCGATTGTCGGCTGTGTGATAAAATGTATTTTGAAATATGAGAGGATTTGTTATATACGCTCTCATTCCAATAAAAAGGGTCGTTAAAGAAGAAGGAACGTGTTGTTCAAGTCATCCAACAATACATATTCACATGGAGGACATAGTTGCAGTTGTGGGATCGTGGATCAAGCATTGGTGAATATTAGTGCGCAGATTTTCATGGTGGGCTCTCTGAGAGAGTAGTCTTTATTTCGTTGAGTAAGCGAAGGATGATTAGCATCATGCTTTCATGTTTTGAAAGTGAGAGCCAAGAAGGAATGACCTTTGTACCTATGAAAGTGTTGGTTAATGGCAATGTTAATGGCTATGGTGAATTTGAGTAAGGTTGCATAGAGTAACTTTAAATGCAAAGAGGATATTATAATCAAGCAATATAGCAACTTTGGGAAGCACGCTCAGGAGAGTATCGAGCAGCATCAAAGAAGTTTGTAATCAAGGGTTTTTGTAGATCAAAGAGAGCTTGTTAAACTAAGAGAGGATATTTGCACGTGGATTGATTAATTGATGAACCATGTATCTGAAAAGATCTCCTAGAGGACTAGCGGTTACAAAGGCTGGCAACCCATGTAATTTGGTAGATGGGTTCTTTTTATATGGACATTAATGTCATATGTGCAAATACAGTAACAATGAAACAAAAAAAATATTATTATAATGGAGTTAATTTATTACATGTAAATAGGCATACTACTGTAAGACCTGGTATGGCATGCGTACCCCTGGGTAATCACTGGTAAAGTCTGGGTTAGACCTAGGTCATAGGGGGGATGTCAAGTTAACAATTACCCTGGGTAAAAATATTGAGGGGGGGAAAGGGCTATAGTTAGTGGGGTTGTCCCACGTAGCAGTTTTGGCTGGATTTAGTCAATAATCCCCAAGTCAAGTTTAAGGGGGGAATTGTTAGGTAAAATTGACTCGAGATAGAGTCAATGTTGACTAGGGTAAACAATAGTGGTTTTGGGGCACATGTTGTTGTGCACCCATGGTTTTCAGCCCATGGTATTGCATGTAATGGAGCCTATAAAAGGCTGGGAATATTTCATTGTAATGTAGGCCTGGAGGTGAGCAGTGAAGGCTCACTTGGCCAGATTGGCCAGGGTTTTGGCCAATGGTTAATGAAATTTCATTTGTTGGGTTTTTCCCTGGAGTTTAGGGTTTTCCCGGATAAAATTTTGTGTTTATGTTTATGATTTGTTGCTGGCCTCTTTATGTTTATTCCTCTCGGTAAATTGTTTATTATTTCTACAGTAAATTCTAATAATGAGATGTTTTGTCAGGTAGCAGGAGGGTTATAAAGGTAAAAACTTTGGATACATGATTATATTCCAAACTCTAGATTCATGTGCCCAACCATTTTATACTTACGATAAAACATTTTACCCCTTTTCTCTTTCATGTGAATGAAATAACTTTGAAAATTCAAACTTAGGATAAGGATTTTAATGCTTTCAAAGCTCAAACACCACCTCTACCTACCCTTACATTTTCATTTCTTTTTCTAAGCTAACATTTTTTCATCTTCTTTCCTTAGGGTGCATTTAAGCTAGCAAACCCTCATAGCCTTAGTTTTTATAAAAATGTAACCTACTCTATCACTTATTTCTCTTATTAATTCAAATTAAATTATTGAATCAATCTCATTTTCTACCTAACTATTTATTTTCCAAGATTAAAATGTTTGGAAAATATTTATTCACCATCCTAATTGAAATGAAATTCACAATTGTTCAATCATGATTAAGTTGTATGATTGGAACAAAAATCTAGTCATTGTGGCATTTTAAGGCAAGGTGCACACAATTTCATTGGATTTTGACATAACGGAAACTAATTTAACAATAGTATTATTTAAATTTGTTGCACTTTCAGTATTATTTCTATTTTTCTTTTGTGGGGTTTTATTCTCTTTTTACTCTTTTTTTCAACTTTCTTTCTTTTTTTTCTTTTTTCTTCATATTCATTTTCTTTTTGACATACCCTATTTTGATTTTATTTTATATATATTTTTCGGAAATCATTTTCATATTGAAATTTATTTACAATGTAAAATACCAAATATGAAATACTGAATCACCTTGAGATCCTATAAAATATAGGACCCTAACAAAGAGAACCTCTTAGCCATGTTTGACTAAATAGTTTATCTCAGTCCAGAAAAGGGTTATAGTTATACTGAGTATACATATTTTCATTTAATTTAACGGGTTCGAAAATAGAAGTGCTTGAAAATATTTTCATATTTTGGGAGTCTGAAAAGGGATAAAAGAGGACACCAAGTGGTTCTTTTTTCGTAGGTCTACAAAGCCCGAAAAGGAGATAAAAATATTCTCCTTGGTCAAAATATCTTGTTACAGCATGATAAGAATCTATTAACAACTGTCAACTTCTTAAAACATCAAAAAAAGGATTAAACATGTTTGTTTCATAGTAAAAATGAAGCATAGCTAGGTAAAAAAATTAAATATGAATAAAATAATGCAATAAATGACCATAAATACTAAAAGTGACTATTCATTTTCACCATTTCACATTTACCTTCAAAAGTGAAAATTCTGAGCATTTTTTCCCTTAATCTTTTGCAAATGATTGTGGCCAAATCAGTGGACAATTTTGAGTACCATCTCTGCCAAGTAGGAGCTAACACCTTTGTCTTTTTTTTTTCATGACCCATTTTTGTGATTTCATGCAATTTTTTGAGGTTTTGAGGGCCGTGGGGTTCCAAGAACAAACCCTAGGACCAACTCACCCCCATAGAAGCATAGCTAGGTAAAAACATTAAATATGAATAAAATAATGCAGGAAATGACCATAAATACTAATAAATTCATTTTCACCATTTCACATTTACCTTCAAAAGTGAAAATTCTGAGCATTTTTCCCTCGATCTTTTGCAAATGATTGTGGCCAAATCAGTGGACAATTTTGAGTACCATCTCTGCCAGGTAGGAGCTAAAACCCTTGTCTTTCTTTTCATGACCCATTTTTGTAATTTCATGCAATTGTTTTGAGGTTTTGAGGGCCTTGGGGTTCCAAGAACACACCCTAGGACCAACTCACCCCCACAGAATCAAAATATACATTTACCCTAGGAAGGTGAAATAGTATGTCATGCACTACTGGGGTGCATTGGGCATAAAATCCTAAGTTATTTATCAGTTTTCCCTCAAAAAATTTCAATTTTTTTGCATGAAAAGGTGCCTAATGAATCTCTTGTTGAAGTTTTCGGTGTCCAATAGAAAAAAATGGCATTCATTTGGGGAGAAAGAGAACATGACGAATATGATTTAGATGCAACAAATAATCCTGCTACCATCTAGGCACTGAAAAATTGTGGATTTGTAAAATTATTTTGGTTTCCTGGTATGAGACAACAGATGGAATCGGTGAAATATCTTGTTTTTTCATGAGATGTTCATGCACACGAATTTAGGTTTGGGGAACATATGCTCAAGATAAAGGTAGAATATATCTACTTTCTAACATGTTTATCCAGGAGGGGTTCCCACATCTCTCTCCTAGGTGGGAGAAGTGGTGGGGAGACAGTCAAAGATTATGTCGCTACCTATTGAAAACCTCAAGCCCAACCAACTAGGGATGGAAATATCAATATAAAATATGTAACCAAATTACCTTTATGAATTATCTTTTTCATTATCATGATATTGGAAGGTAGCTCAACACTTCATGTAGCAATTAGATCGTACATTCAGTATGGGGTGGAGTGTATAGAGGCAAAGATATTCAACTAGAGTGAGGGATTTTTGGTCAATATGAAGGAAAAAATGACTAAATAAAAAGACGGAAATTTAAATAACTTCATCTATGGTTTGACCTTGGTTTCTTTTTCTCTAGAGCGGGTGCCACTATTCCAGCCTCAGTAGATTACACTCGAGCCTATCGATCTGAGGGCCCTACAGATGAGGAGGTGGATAGACCATATGTCTCGACATGCAAGTCCATCAGTGATTATCTTCTCACGAGCCTTATTTGGATGGTTGCATAGAAATTTAATTATGATCAATGATTATCCTTACAGAGGAATGGATTTCCATGATGAACTCGAGCTCTTGCTTGCTCAGGGTGAGTGTTTATTGAATTTAATGTTCTTAAATTTCTCACATAAATTATCGAGAGAAGTTGGTAAACTTGTGAAGTGAAAGTGCACTATATATGCTAGAAGCCTCTTTTAACTTATTTTATTGGTGTGATGATTGAATTTGTAGAGATTGCTTCTAAGGGTGTTTTTATTCTTTATGAAATTGATAAATTTATATTACAACTACGTTCTAAAAATCAACATGCTTTCTACTTTGCAAAAACTGAATCAAACCTTTTCACAAGCTTGGGATTTTTTCACCCATCAATGTTTGGTCCAAAACCATGATGTATTTTTGACATGTGATGGATGAGGATGATATCTCTCAACAATATAATTCCAACGCAACAAAAATTATTTGATTCCAAGTTGTCGTTAGAGAGAAATGCATTTTTGAAGTTGAAAAATTAATTTTTGGTTTTCAAGTCATGTAGGAATGATGTAAATTACTCCAATAGGTGTGTCACTTCATGGTTTATTGAATCCCCTATTTAGGCTATAAAAGGAGGGTGATATAGTTTTGTTTAGGCATCCATTTGTGACAAAATACTTCCTCCATCGAGCTCTAAAATTGGAAGGTCTAGCCGCACCTAGAGATGAATTAGGACAACCTGGATAAGGTTAATTAGGACAACATGGAGAGCCCATATTGGAGGCAGAGTTGCTACAAGAGAGTGCGGATTGGGTGTAGGACTCTTTTTTGGTAAAATTATGTTAGTTAAGGGTTGTTTCCAAGGGTTGGATTGTAGGGCTAGTAGGCCGACGAGCCAAGGATCAGAACATGGGTGTTTAAGGGTTTTTTGGGCAGTTTTTGATGGAGGTCGAAGACCTAGAGGTGTTGACGTGCTAGGTCACAAGCCATAACCAGTAGCTGGGTTGTTTCAAGGTAAATTTTAAGGTGTATAATCCCATATTGGGACAACATGGTTGTGGAGGAGCCCTTCCTTGGAGGACTCTATCCCTTGAAGGGCTTATGTTGCGGTCAACGTGGAGGGTTAAGGGATGCATTGTGCCCTGACAAGAATTGCTAGAGAAGCAAGTTAATAATGGATGATAACGTTTTTTATGGAGGATTCTTGGGTCAAAGTGTTTGACAAGTTAGATCATACTTGTAGCAGCCTATTGGTGCCATGTGGATGAAATTTCATGGTGGTGAAGTGTCTTCCTAGGAGTAGAACCAACAGTGTAGTATTGGGTCAAAGTGTTGACTATTGTTTCGGTCAGTTTCATGGGAAGATTGTAGGAGGCCTTAGGAGCTGTTTGGAAGAGCCCACGTGGATTGTTGAGAGGCCTACCAAGCAGCCAAGGTAACCAAAGGCCCATCATATCAAAAGGCAAGAGGACAACAATAAGGTGTGTGTTAGATGGACCCATGTATGATGGATTGATGGTGTCCTAGGTGAGGACATATTGATGTGCCCATATTTGTGAAATATCTCTGTTATTGTAGAAGAAAAGGAGAGATTGCTGGAGTCTGTGGGTAGCCACGTGTAAGGGTCTCTGATTTGTCAGGATTACCTAACTAGGAGCATATGCTACAGTGTGGACTTGGTCTGTCATGGATTGTTGGAGAGAAATGTGAGAGAGAACCAAGAGTGGAAAGGAATAGGTACTTAATGTCTCCTAAAGGAAAATGTCATAGTTTCCATGTTGGAGCCGAAGTACAACACCTTGATGGAAAAAAGTGACTACTAGCCTGGTGGTTATGGAGATTAAGGGTTTGGCTAACCAAGAGCAGGGTTGTGGAACTTGAGACTTGTGTGTGGAGAAGGAATTCTATAGCAGATGATGAGTAATCCCCCTAGCCCGTGTTCATTATGCGAGATGGACATATTTCAGTGATAGGTGAAAGCCCTCTATGCCCTATGTAGGTCTTCATCATGGCAGTACAGGAAGACCATAGTGAGCTAGAGTCCCTATGTAGCCAAGGAGTACCAGTGGGCATATTGAGAGTTGTTCGAAATTGGAGCTGTGAATAACTCGACAGGAGTATTTATGTTTTGTGCCCTTGGTAGATGAAGGGACAACTAGAAAGAAGACTGGATAGATGAGATTTAGTAGCGAGATGGAATTGGAGCATTGATAGAGGTAGGAGATGCAGATCATCAGCTAAAAGACTGAGCAGGTACAGGTTGCAACCGACAGAAGAGGTTAGAGAATGCTACAACTAGATTTTCAGATTATATTGTTTGTATCTTGTATGAGTGGATGTATGAGGGTCATTATCCCTAGTACGAGAGCCCTAGACTAATGTATTATATGTTGTTAATATAACGAAGTTCGGTTCAAAAATTAAAATTTTGTCTATTTTCTATGCATATACGATTTAATTTTGTTTATATTCTTCTATGCAAGATAGTTCTATTAATATTCTTAGCTTGGTAGCATAAGAGATTTTAAGACTTTATCATAGACCCAAGGTCATGGAAGTTCCATGAAAATTCAACACAATGGTTATATCCACCATTATCTCCTGCAAGAATGACTTATTATTTACTATGTTGAAATCATCTCAAATATATGAAAAATATTTGGATATGACTCTTGTTTCATATACAAAGAGGATCTCATTGAACTCGGCAGAAAAGGTGAGCTGAAAATATATATGAATTCTTCCATAATATTGACCAAAATGTCTTAAAATCCTTGGAATTGGCCCCACCAACTCCTCCCTCCATTATAATTCCTTTGAAGAGGAATCCATGAGGTCATTATGAATTTTCCATTTTCCCCTCGCAAAGATATAAGTGAAATGAAAATAGAGGGCCTGTCAGTCTTTCAATGGTGTGATCTGCAATTCTGCTTTAGAGTGATGTGACGATATTGGATGCTTTGAGATATGTTGTACTCCTTCAAGGTGATGTGACGATATTGGTTGCTTTGAATCTGTTTATATAGTTTTCTTGGGGGAATTCCTATGTGTACTGCATGTTTAGAGTTCAAACTAAAAAAAAAATCACTCTTCCACCTGTGACAGACCGCAACTCCATTCCCCATGGCAACTCATCTCGATTTGTGGCCTATCGAATCAGTTATAAAGTTGACTTGAATAATTCCCATACCATTTTCTCAATATTTCCCGAATGAATGGACAAACAAACATTCACCAAACTCTTTATTTCCCTCAGCCTAGAAGGGGCCAAGGCCCCAAGCCCATATCGGTTCTGATACCAATTTATATTTTGATAATGCACACTAAAAATTGTATTCACATGAAAATAATAATAAAATATAAATAGACGAAGCTATGTCTCGAGATAGCTAGTCTATCTTGGAAATACAATATCTTGCTTGAGTGAATGTCTCAACCACACACTAATCTAGGAAGCTAACTAGATTGAGAGAATCTCTCAACCAACTAGAACTCAAAAAAATCCCAAATACTAGGAACAAAATCCTATACATAGAATGAATCACAACAAAGACAAGTAGGAATCATATTTTTCCAAGTATTATTATGACATATAACAATCAGTGTTGCACCTAGTTTTTAGATTTTGAAAACACAAATTTTAGATGTTGCCTCCATATAAAAATTGGACATTTTCAAAAATCATGTCCTATGGAAAATAAATATCCATGGAAGAAAAATAAAGTAACTAAAAGGCATAGGTGATGATAATTTCTAGATCAACAACTTGATGAAGAAGAGGATTAGAAGGAAGCGGGAAATCCCATAAATGAGGAGAACTAAAACCCACAAGAAAATTTAGCGAATGGAGGAGTACGTGAACAAGGAATAATGGTATCAAGCTTGCAAAATACAAATTTAGCGGGAGCTCTAGTCCAAGGAGTGCAGAAGGAGAAGGAAAAAAGAGGATTCAAAATCCCTTATTCATCTAAGAGCTCAAACTCAGATAAGGAAAATTCAAGGATGGTAGTAGAGAAGCAACTAGCCTCTAGCCATTTTAAGTGCCACTCCAAGGAGGATAGAGAAAAGTGGAAAAAAAAGGGCAGAAAAGGGTAACTAAGTATTTTCACTTAGACCCGAGTTATCAAGTAATTGTATTGAATTTACTAAATTTGAACATGTAGAAGTAAAAAAATTGCATTGAATAACAATGATATTATACCAATAATAAATTAAGAAATCTGGATGTCCTATTAGGCTAATAATGCTATGGAATTGAGTGTATAATTTGGATAAATAATTTAGTTGAATTTGTGTTCTATGGTTTATCATGCTAGTATTAGGGTATGACTCTTAGACTATAGATATTGGAAGAAAAAATGTACTTCTTGGAGCTTTTATGAAAATTGATGTAAATATCTTCATCAAAGATTCAATTAAAAAATAAAATAAAAAGATTATCTTATATTTAAATAAATAATTTTATATTATTTGATATAATTAAAATTGATATATTTATACTTATGGGGTAGTTCAATTGTTGAACTTCATGTTATGACATAAAACCTTGAGACATAAGGTTTAAATCCCACTAGGTGAAGTATATATATATATATATATATATATGAGAAGTTCTTTCCAACTCAATATGAGAAAGATATTGTAATGTATTGTCGTATTTGTCCTGTTAGACCTTTTGAGTAAGTCAAATTACATAAAAAAATAAATAATAATTATAATTATAACTATCAATAAAAAAATTTGAGTGAATCAAATTACATAAAGATAAAGTCAAATAAAATTAAATTAAAAATAAAAATAATTATTATTATAATTATAATGATTACTTAAATCAACCTAGAATCATCTTAATTCTGGATCTAAAAAAACCCAAAAAAATCAACTATATTAAGATGCAAACTTTTTTAATATGAAAAAATACCATCCCTCTTAAGCTTTTATTCTAATTAAGGTGAGTGTAACCACTACCTTAATCATTAACTGTTGGTTAAGTTATTTGTTAAGACTTTAAAACATTTATTGTCATTATGTTGAAATAATACATGTGGAACAAAAATTAAATTTTTGATTAATTAAAATGATTATGGAATTGGTTCCATACAGTAAGAGACTGATGGTAAAAGTAATTTCAAGATCTGAGAGTTAGTTGGATAGATTTAGTTCAAACAATTTCCCAATCTCTAGGAATAAAGGTTTAATCCCAATGAGGTTGTGGGTTCTATTCGGTATGGAAAAAAGGAATATTACTGGAGAGGAATTGCTTGACTGGTGCTAACCAGTGGAATACTCCAGACTTCTGATATTACTAGAATTGGAGACTGGACCAGATTGTCCCGAGGTCTCTTCCAGAAGTTCTTTCAACTATTAAGCTCAGTCTTGGAGCACGGGGGAGAGTTGGAGGACATAATAACCTCACTCGTGGCGGGGAGGAATAATTTCAATTTGAGGATGAAGTACAAATAAGTATTTTTTTGTCTGTTATTAAATCCTAGAATATGCAGAAAGTTACAAGTATGATTAAAGAAGTAGAAATCTATATTTCTTTCTACCTCTGTTATACTTAAATTTCAAACAGTTAAAACTAGCATTATTTATAGTTGGTATGCTGAGAGCTGTTAACCTATAACCCTCTAAGGAAGGTTCTATGTTGGTTGCTCTAGCTTTCTATGATATTACACAGAAAGTATGGTCTGGGCATTAGTCTAAATAGTGACAACAAAAAGAATGATTTTATTCTGTTTGAAAACCAACTATTCTTAAAACTAGCTAACTTTTTCCCGTGTGAAAAAACAAACTGTTTATTGGGAGCTTGTACATAAAAGACTATATTTAAAAAATTACAGTAGAAACTCGAAAAGTGCATGTAATACATAAAAATTCTTTCCGTATAACTGTAACCTAATGCCATTATTCTGACAACAAGATGACGAAAATAAAACTATAAACACCTTGATTGATAGAGATAGAGAGGAGTATTAACATAAAACCAAAATATTACTGTGTGCATGTTTCCCAAGCAAATAATACGAAGTTCCAAGAAAAAAATAGTGAACCAAGGATAAGAGAGTATTGATATAAAGGAAAAATACTAGCAAAGGTATTTTCTTTTAAGTAAAGAACAGTGCAAAAATTAAATTAAAATAAAATCTGTATTTTTTTTTACATAAAAGAGAAATTTAACTGAAGAATGACATTCTTGAATATAGCAAGGAATTAAACATATATGTTACTCGTAAAGAGATAGAAAATCAATTCATAGAGAATAAATTACGATAATTATTAAATGTCGAGAAACTCTGTCTGCTAGTCTTGTATTAATAAATAAACTGTAATTATACATTATATAAAAATTCAAGTCGGAAAACAACAACCCCTCACTGGGTAGATAAAAATATGTCAAAATGTCTGGAAACACCTAGAAGTGGTGGTATTCCTCAAATCGAACTTAAAACCCTTATAAACATTCCTTGAGAAATAATTCCTCGAGCCTATGCAATGCTATCCAGGTGAAAAGTTTTCGCAAGTCCTCCATGCAAGGTAACTGTGGTGTGAGGCAAAGAGAAGAGCTCAAGCGGCTGATCCAGAAAATGGGGAGATGGTTAGGGTTCAGGGCCAAATTTCCAAGTTTATGAATACAGTAGTAATCTCAAGGCCAAATTGGCTATTTATCAATTAAGGGAGAAAGCCACCTCATGCTGGGAGGAGGTGAAAAACGTTCGTAGTATAGATGACCAAGATGTGACTTGGGATGCATTCCAACAATATTTTAAATATAAATACTTAACTGAATTCCTCTATGATGAAAAATATAGGGAGTTTCATGATTTAAAGTTGGGACAAATGACAATGTATGAATACATCACCAAGTTTACCTCCTTACTTCATTATGTTCCCTATTTAAGAGAGGAAAAGGCTAAATTACAACAGTTCTTGAGTAGTTTTCCGATTCATATGAAGGATTGTATTGAATTTGTGAATCCTAAGACTATGGATGAGGCAATTAGAAAGTCCAGAATGTGTTACCAGAAAACAAAAGCAAAAGGAGAGCAAGGAAAAAACTGGCAGACAAAGAAAGAGCATAAAGGCAGTTTTGGTTTCAAGAAAAACAGAAACAACAATTTCAAGAGTGTTTCCAGAAGCTCCAATAGTAAATAGTTTGGAAGGAATCATCAAAGAGTAAGATGGCCTGTAGAAGATAAACCTACAGAAGCCTCCAGCAAACCAGAACAAATTTAGAACCAGAAGCCACCTTTACAGTGTTGGGGGTGTGGTGAGGCACACTACTATAGAAAATATCCACAACGAGGAAGGAGTGAGGCAATTACAAATCTACAAGAAGCCTCAATGGTGCGAGATGTAGCCAAAAATATACCTAGAATAAATGCAGCACTGGAAGATCGGCAGGCGAATTATCAGCCGAGAATGATAGAACTAGAAGGTAAATTACTATCCCAACCTGTTTCTATTTTGGTAGACCCAGGTGCAATTTTAAGCTATGTAAGTCCAAAATTAGTAGAGAACTGTAAATTGCAGAGTCATAAATTCAAAACTCCATGGTTGGTACAGTTAGCCACTGGAGCCAAGAGGAAATTTAGTGCTAAAATTCCGAACTATGCGCTAGTAATTAGCGGACAACAGCTAACTATGGACTTAAATGTACTACCTATGGGATCTTATGATGTGCTACTGGGCATGGAGTGGTTGGAGAAGCACTGGATGTTAGTATATTGTAAAGAAAAGATCATCTACTACAGAATGCAGGATGGAACCCGCCAGGAAATTCAAGGCATAAATAAACCTTTACAGCTACGTCCAATCACAGCATCTCAAATGGGAAAGTGCATGAGGAAGGGATGCCAGTTATATGCCATACAAGTGGGCTTTACTGGTTCTAAAGAAAAGGCTCCAATGCTGGAAAATATACCAATCGTGCAGGAGTTTATGGATGTATTTCCAGATGAAATAATAGGTTTACCACCTAGAAGGGACATAGATTTTACCATTGAATTGATATTTAGAGCATCACCAATTTCAAGGGCACTCTATCGAATGAGTGTACCTGAATTAACTGAATTGAAGATGCAATTATAGGAATTATTAGATAAAGGGTACATCTGACCAAGTGTATCCCCTTGGGGAGCACCTGTGTTGTTTGTGAAGAAGAAGGACAGAACCATATGAATGTGCATGGATTACCGCCAGCTTAATAAACTGACTGTTAAGAAAAAATATCCTCTACCACGAATCGATGACCTGTTTGACCAAGTGAAGGGAGCGACAATATTTTCAAAGATATTTCTAAGATCGGGATACCATCAGATCTAGATAAAGGATGAATATATACATTAAATTGCTTTTCGTACAAGGTACAGACACTACGAATTTGTGGTGTTGCCTTTTGGGTTGACAAATGCACCAGCAACCTTTATGAGGTTAATGCATAGTGTATTTCACCCCTATCTGGATAATTTTGTGTTAATATTTATTGAGGACATTTTAGTTTATTCTAAGAATGCAGAGGAACACGAAGAACATCTGCGGATAGTGCTAGAAATGCTAAGAAAGCACCAATTGTACGCTAAATTCAGCAAGTGTGATTTCTTCAAGGAAGAAATGCAGTACCTTGGTCATGTTATTTCTACTAAAGGTATTGCAGTTGACCTTGAGAAAATCAGGACGATTATGGAATGGAAATTACCTCAAAATGTGGCTAACATAAGATCCTTTATGGGATTAGCTGGTTATTATCGGCGGTTTATTGAAGGTTTTTAAAAAATTTCTTTTATAATCACTTCCTTACAAAGGAAAGGAAATATTTTTAAATGGATAAAGGAATGACAAGACAGTTTTGAGAAAATGATGTAGTTATTGACTATAGCTCCGATATTAAGATTAGTTGATCCTAACAAAGAGTTTGAGGTCTGCACAGACACAGGCAAAGAAGGAGTTGGGGAGATTCTGTACAAGAGGGTAAATTGGTTGCCTATGTGTCACGAAAACTAAAGGAGCATGAGCAACGGTACTCTACTTATGATTTGGAGCTGACAGCAGTAGTGCATGCACTTCGGGTATGGAGGCACTATTTACTCGGAAAAAATTTTGTGCTCAAAACTAATCACAGCAGCTTAACCATCTATTTTAAGCAAGCTGATCTCAATTCTCGCCAGGCAAGGTGGAATGCCTTCCCAAGCGAATTTGACATTGATATGCAGCATGTAAAAGGTAAGGATAATAGAGTAGTTGATACCTTAAGCAGGAAATTGCATGGTGTTTATGAGTTGTATTATAATCAAGTTGAATGCATATTTTTGGATCAAATAAAAACAGAAGCTAAGAAATATCCTGAATATAATTTTATGTGGGAAAAAGAAAAATATCTCAAAAAACAAGGAAAATATGTTGATTTCGAAATTAATCAAGATGAGCTACTAACTTTTAAAGAAATAATTTGTATCCCAAATCGGTTGGAATTGAAGGAACTGATTCTAAATGAGTATTACTGAAGTAATTACTCTGGACATCCCGGTTATCAAAAGATGTTAACAGCAATAAGGAAAAATTGTTTATGGCCATGTATGAGGAGATACATTGCAGAATATCTGAACAAGTGTTTAGAGTGTCAGCAAGTGAAAGTAGAGCATAGGCACCCAGTCGGGCTGATGCAGCCTATACCAATACCTGAGTGGAAGTGGGAAGTGATACCATTTGACTTTATCACTGGAATACCAAGATCAAAGAAGCATAAAGACTCTATTATGGTAGTGGTGGATCGATTAAGTAAATCGACACACTTTATACCAGTCCAGTCTACCTACAAGATAGTGCAGATAGCAGATATATTTATGAGCGAGATATTTAGACTACATGGTATTCCAAATATTGTCATATCTAACATGGATGTAAAGTTTACGTCAGCATTCTAGAAAGTTGTTCACGGGATTTGGGACTCAAATGAATATTAGCACTGCTTACCATCTGCAGACAGACGGACAAATGGAGGGAGTAAATAAAATCCTGGAAGATATGTTACGTATGTAGGTAATGCAACAACCAACTAGGTGGGAAGAGTATTTACATTTAGTGGATTTTGCATACAATAACTATTATCAGGAGTCACTTAAGATGAGTCTGTTCGAAGCCTTATACGGGTGACAGTGCAGAACACCTATTAACTAGAGTAGTCCAGAAACGAAGATGATGCTTGGATCGGATATGCTTGCAGAAATAAAAGCAGAAGTAAAGAAAATATGACAAAACTTGAAGGCAACTAAGGATAGGAAAAAGGTGTATGCAGATAAAAGAGGACGTATTGTGAGTTTGAAGTGGGGGACCATGTGTACATAAGGATTAAGCCAAAGAAAAGCACCTTAAGATGGGATTCATGTGCCAAGTTGGCTCCCATATTTTGCGTCCCATTCCAAATATTGGAACGGGTAGGACCTGTGGCTTACCGATTAGAATTTCCCATTCATATTCATGTGCATAATGTCTTTCACGTATATTTATTGAAATGATACATTCACGATCCAAAACACATAATCCACTGGCAGAATATTTAGGTAGGATATGAATACCAGATTGATTAAAGATGTTAATATTTATGAGTAAAAATAATTCAAGCTCATTGTTTATAGGTCGAGCTGGATGATGAACTTCTTGTCGAGCCTCAATGTATAATCGACTGGAGGGAAATAATGCTCTGGAAATGAGCCATCACCCATGTTAAAGTGCAATGGAAGCAGTTTGTCTCGGATGAAGCTACTTGGGAAGATGAAGGTTTTGTTCGAGAGGCTTACCCTGAAATTTTTGCTAGAGCAGAATAAGAACACTAGGGATGGTGTTCACTTCCAGGGGGGGGAAGTTTTAACCATTGGAATAATCATTAATTGTTGGTTAAGTTATTTTTTAAGACTTTAAAACATTTCTTGTCCTTATGTTGAAATAATACATGCGAAACAAAAATTAATTTGAGTCCATAGAGTAAAACACTGATGGTAAAAGTAATTTCAAGATCTGAGAGTTAGTTGGACAGATTCAATTCAAACAGTTTCCCAATCTCTAGGAATAAAGGTTTAATCCTAGTGAGGTTTGGGGGTTCTGTTTGGTAACTAGAAAAAAGGAAGATTACTGGAGAGGAATTCCTGGACTGGTGCTAACCGGTGGAATAATCCAGATTTTTGATATTACTGGAATTGGAGACTGGACCAGATTGTCCCGAGGTCTCTTCTAGAATTTTTGTCAACTATTAAGCTCAGTCTTGGAGCACAAGGGAGAGTTGGAGAACGTAATAGCCTTGCTCATGGTAGGGAGGCATAATTTCAGTCTAAGGACGAAGGACAGATAAGTATTTTTTTGTCTATTATTAAATCCTAGAATATGCAGAAAGTTACAAGTATGATTAAAGAAGTAGAAATATGTATTTCTTTCTCCTTTTGTTATAGTTAAATTTCAAACAGTTAAAACTAGCAGTATTTACAGTTGGTACGCTAAGAGCTGTTAACCCAGAACCCTCTAAGGAAGGTTCTGTGTTGGTTGCTCTGGCTTTCTATGATATTACATAGATAGTATGGTTCGGGCATTAGTCTAAATAGTTACAACAAAAAGAATAATTTTATTCTGTTTGAAAACCATTTTTTCTTAAAACTAGCTAACTTTTTCCTATGTGAAAAACCAAACTATGTATTGGGAGTTTGTACATAGAATACTGTATTTAAAAAATTACAGTAGAAACTCTAAAAGCACACGTAATACGTAAAAATTATTTCCGTAGAACTGTAACCTAATGCCATTATTCTGACAACAAGATGACGAAAAGAAAACTATAAACACCTTGACTCATAGAGATAGCGAGGAGTATTAACATAAAACCAAAATATTACTACGTGCATGTTTCCCAAGAAAATAATACGAAGTCCCAAGCAATAAAACAATGAACCAAGGATAAGAGAGTATTGATATAAAGGAAAAATACTAGCAACGATATTTTCTTTTAAGTAAAGAACAGTGAAAAAATGAAATATAATTAAAATCTGTATTTTTTCTTAAAGAAAAGAGAAATGTAACCAAAGAATGGCATTCTTGCATATAGAAAGGAATTAAACATATATGTTACTCGTAAAGAGATAGAAAATTGAATCACAGAGAATAAATTACAACAATTATTAAATGTCGAAAAACTATGTCTGCTTGTCATGTATTAATAAAGAAACTGTAATTATACATTATATAAAATCCAAGTCAGAAAACAACAACCCTTCACCGGGTAGATAAAACTTTTTCAAAATTTCTGGAAACACCCAGAAGTGGTGGTATTCCTCAAATCGAACTTAAAACCGTTATAAGCGTTCCTTTTCTCATAATAAAGAAAACACGAAAACCCCTAACTTCGTAACAGTATCCGCGAAACCAAAAAGGATGGTAGCAGAGATCTGATTAAGAGCAGGTATGTGTCATACGTGTTTATCTGAATGTGAGACTTTCGAAGTGAGTATTGAACTTAGAAATGAGCTCAAGAAATGTCGGCAACTGAAAATAATACTTGGACAGAGAAATATCATCTGGGTAAGAGAGATGGCGAAGTATTTGAGTATTATCAATTGGAAATGACAACCAGAATAGTTCATTGTCGAAGAAGAAATTTACCTATAGTTGGTCTCATGTGAAAGGGCAGATTTAAGAAAACTATAGTCAGAAATTTCCACAATTAAATTTGAATGGATAGAAGTAGGAATAAAATACGATGCTAAACTAAAAGTCGACCAACTTTAGAACAATGAATAACATGTGGTAATCCCTGTAAGGAAGGAAGCATCTGTTAGTTTCTGAAGACAAGGAATGGACCATAGCTAACCCTGGAGTCATGAAACTGGAGTTTAACCGGTGCTTAGGATCAAAATAAATAATATTAAAAGAATCACTGAAGAGTGTGTAAAATAAATATTAAAATTCATCTTACCTTGAAGCAGCTTGTAGAATATGAAACTGTTGCCCGACCGGATGAAATGAAAGATAACGCATGAGCAAGGAGGAAAGTAATTTCTCGAGCCTATGCAATGCTATAGAGGTGAAAAGGTTTCACAAATCCGCCATGCAAGGTAACCCTGGCATGAGGCAGAGAGCAAAGCTCAAGTGGCCGCTCGAGAAAATGGGGAGACAGTTAGGATTCAGGGGTAGACATTCCCAAAAACCCAGCTCAAAACCCTAAGGAGAAGAGCAATCATAGATCTTCGCTTGAGCGGATCAATGGCGGGGAGATGTGACAACTGTGATCCGTAAACCCTCTGTAGCAAGTATACTTAATGACTTTCCAGTTGCAAATTTAATGTAAATAAAAAATTCCAACAAGTGAATCCCAATGTAAAATCCGCAAATCATGAACAATATCCGGATGAATTAAACAATATGGTAACAATCGTGATATGGTATCGTTGTCTAATTAATGGTGATACGACTGACAGATATTCCCAAATTCCAAAAAGTTACATAAGGGTGCTAGACAGGTGACACAAAAATCTAATAAAAAATTTATGAAATTTCTTAGAAAGGTAATGTCATTAAAGTTGTCGTGATAAAACCTTAGGATTAGTGTTTGTAAATGCTTGTAGAGGTTTGTGGCATATATTTATGGAATATGTATCTAACCATAGTTATATATAGAGGCTAGAGATTTCATGCAAATGTCATGTTAAGTTAAGCATAGTAAATGATTGAAGCATATGGTAAGTTTAAAAAAAAAAATTTGGGGTTGAATCTTACAGCGAGAGGTTCTTTCCAACTCAATATGAGAGAGATATTGTAATGTCTTGTCCTCTTTGTTCTGTTAGACCTTTTGACTAATTCAAATTACATAAAAAATAAATAATAATAATAACTATAACTATCAATAAATTTTTTTGAATGAATCAAATTACATAAAAATAAAGTCAAATAAAATTAAATTAAAAATAAAAATAATTATTATTATAATTATAATAATTACTTAAATCAACCTAAATTTATCTTAACTCTGATCTACAAAAAAAACCCAAAAAATCAACTATATTAAAATACAAACTTTTTTAATATGAAAAATGTCATCCGTGATAAATCTAAAATTAAAATAAATCCAAACTAATAAATAATATACTTAAAATACATAAAAGATGATAAATAACTTCAACATTCTTAAAAGAAATGGTTTAAAGCAAATTAGATAATGGCATTGAATTGAGCTTGAAATAATACAAAGTTATATGGTTTAACAATGATATAACACCATAAAATAAGATTCATTGGTTTCCCTCGCAATTAATTAAAAAATATTTAATGGAACTAGATTCATTGGTTTCGCTTATAATTAATTAAAAAATATTTAATGGAACTAAATTATTATATTATGTAAAGGATAATATAAAAAAAAAAAATGTTACATTGATTTCATTGATACTAAATTGTATATAATTTAAAATAATGAAATAATTTTATTAAATTATAATAATAAACAAATACTAAAATATATTATTGTTATTGATGATAAAAAAAATTATATTAGTGTGTTTTTTATTATTATTTTTTTGTCAATATATGATGATGATTAATGTTTATTAAAACCAATTTCAAGAAAAGAAAAATAATATAATTGTTATTCTTCAAAATTTTATCTCTATAATAAAAAATAAGAGAAAAAAGCTCTCCAAAATAGCTATAAGTAAGTTGATTTAATAAATCAAGAAGATTGAAAATATGAGAGATGTTAGGGAATTGAGAACCCTACAATCTAATAAAAAGTTTTTAACACATTAATATATATAATGTTTGAAAATCACAATCATGAAACATAATGTCAATAAAATTGTGAAGAAAATATAAAATTAAAAAATAATTATAAATATTTTTTAAAGATGAAATATAAATTTCTTAAAAAAATGTTGAAGTTAAAAATATTAAATATAGTTTAAAATTAAAGTTTTCTCATATATTTTTTAATAGAAAATTTGAACCTAGTTGTTTACAAAATACTTTACAACATGGAAATATTTTTAATCACCCATAAACTTATATTAATTATAAATGAAAAAATTAATATTTTTATTTTATTTTTCGAAATCTCAATTATTAAATAAAATTATAACAATTAACTTTAAAGCAATATTTTCAAGATTATAAATTTATAAACCATATTTTATATATTTTATATAATATAAGATAATCTTTTCATTATCAATATGTTTTAATGCCCTTGAATATTTCATCATCTTGACTTATTGATTTGATTCTTGTGAATATATCATCTTGACATTTATTACTTTTCAACACTGGTTAGATTTGCAATTAAGAAAAAATAAATTAATCAATCATATTTCATTTAATTTTCCATGATTTGAAATTTGTAGTTGTAAATATTAAAGAATTGCATCCAATTTTCCATAATTTAAAATTTGTAACTGTAAATATTAAGTCTCTTTAAGTCTTGAAATGACACCCAAAGGATCCCCGGATTGTTGTAATAATTTTGCTTGCAAAGTAATGCTGAATGTGGTGGTAACGCACGATGGCTTTCCTGCAACTGTTCAGCCATGATTCTTTTTGAATTATGGCACATATATATCCCACTAAATAAATTGTTTCTTCATGACAAATATCTGAATCACTACGGAAGCATTCTTTTGTGGCTTCCAGCAGTTAGGGAGCATTGTTTGTTTATAACATCATGCTATGGCTGTCACTACCTATCTAATGCTCTCTACATTATAAACAATGTCAGGCACGAAGGAAGGGATAATATAATTCCACACACTACAATAATTTCATACTCAATCAGGAATGGTCAGTTCGTCAGTCACTTGTTTCGCCATGATGACCTTATGAATTATGCCAGGAATTGAATGTCAATTTTTTCCCTTTTGTTATCTGCAAGTTCCGATAAACAACCCATGTAACATAACTGTAACTGTGGTTAAATGAAAGACTTCTATTTACTTGAGATTCACTAGAGCTTTCATTTTAAAAATTTCCCAAGTTTGAGCTTCACAACAACCTTAAGAAACTATGTTAAATTCCCAGAAACTCTTTTAAATTTCCGCCGACGTTATTCATATATGCCACAGCTTAATAATTTGAACGCTGACTCGTACATCATCGTGAAAGGGCATAAATCTCAGTCGCTGGATAACACGCATGAGTTTCGAGGTCACCCACAGGCTTAGTCGCGGAAAACAAAACCATGACACGAAAAAAGTATCGTTTTTTTATTTAAGCACAATCATCCAGCATGGTGTAAACCTGTAAAATGACTGGGCAATCAGTCAGTGGATTACGTACAAAATGGAACTAGGCATTAGAACTGACTTTATACATGAACAAAAGAATGTATATGACGAAACATGTATTTATCTGCAATTTTTGTATATGGGGATTATAAACGTGTGATTTGAACACAGGTTCAATGACACAAAGAGTAATACAGGAGAGTGGACCCTTTGGACTCCATGTTGGTTCCGTAATGGATTAATTTCATCAATCATTTGACAACCTGTGTTGGAATTATACTTTCAACAACCACCGCTATGAATAAGCGGTGACAACCGCTCACACTTCATTATTTTTTTTTTGTTGCACAGAACGACAAGTCTCAGTGTTCAAATTGGAGGCGTTTCACGCAAAAGATCAGAAGCAGAGTACTACGGCCATAACTCTGCGTTTATTTCTTCAACCACTGCCTTAATTTACTTTTGCCCACAACGCACAATCACAATTTTCATTTTAATCTTAAGCCTTTTCGCCATATCTTATTCTACTGCCAATGCGATATTAGCACAACCCACCTTATCCTTACCGCATGAACCAAATCTTGTTTTGCGCCTATTTCCTTTATATTTTTCTTACCGCACTTACCTTCGTTTAGCCGCACCCCAGAGCGCACTTCTCAATGTTTACCACTTACCTTCCGCTAGTCGTAGCGTATGTTATTTGTTCTGTGACGCAATCGTGCATAGCACATCGCACCCACAAAGTTTTAAGTTTGTCAGTAAAGTTCCGCAATGTATTGTATTTGCATTGCGATGCGATGCAAATCGCAAGGTCTCAAGTTTACCCGGTTCGCGCATATGTTAAATGCTAAGATCGTTGATCTGCGATCTATGATGGAGCGTTGGACACGATGAGGACTCAGAGCCGAAACATATAAATTTTGAAGTCCGCCAGTTATGTGTTTTGAACACGTTTTTACCTGTTTTCGTGTATAAACCAAAATACGGTCTGCGTGTTGTTTTAGTGAAGAAATGGGTCTTTTGACAAGCCAATGACAATTGGTTGTTGAACGTCCATTCAATAATTGAGTAGCATTGAATAGAATTAGGTTTTTCAAGCTTCGGCCATTTTGTATAAGAAATGTAATTTTCATTTGTTTTTAGAGAGTTGAATAGAAAAACGAATTTCGTTCCTCTCTTGTGTATTACGTTGTCTGTGTATAACTGTTTATTTCAGCATTATTTTCACCTATGTATTATGTTGTCTGTATATAACTGTTTATTTCAGCATTATTTTCAGTCTCTCTGTTGCTCGGAGAAACACATTTCCTATGTTATTATTTAGTTCAATATTTCCAACAACTTGCTCATCTAATTTACCAATACATAAAGAATGTGTAAATGAATTATTGTTTCAAAGAGTATAGGGGAACATTACATTTCATTTTCTAGCAGAAAATAATTACGATTTATGCTATGTGACATTTTTGTTTGGAGATTTTAATTGTTTCAAATGTCGTTTCATAGGAACCTTAAGAACCCTTTCGAAACCTTCTCGTGCACTAAATATCTATCAAATTTACTAAAAATCCGTGGTCCCATAAATCGAAGAAGAAAGGACGAAACCATTGTGCACGGTGATAATCATACGACATTTGCATTTACGAAGTATGAGTGGGAATTTGGCATTCCAACTACGCATGAGCGAGAGCCATTGAACTCAAATTGTTTAGCCAGAGCCATTGAAGTAAATTGGTTTATATTGATTGATGACCATATCCATTTTCTCACAAGTCGTTGCTATGTACAATTCTATGAAAAATGTTATCCCTTCTATAAGAAGGGACAGAGGAAATGGCCATGATGTGCAATGGTCATGGAATATTGGCATGCAAGTCGAGGAGGTGATCTCAAAGCTAGCCCGAGGAATTCCGGCATGTTCCACGCTAGCCATGGCATAATCACAGGCAAATCCAAGGGAAGGGATCTCAAGGATCCCTTAAAATAAGGAGATTTGAATTTACAACTTCACTCCATGATGACCATAGGATGGATAACAATAATTCAATGTCACTTTTAATTCAATCGGTGATTAAAGAAGAAGGTGTCTTTCTTTCACATCGAATAGAAGCGACTTTCTTTCATACGATTTAGTAAAGTGACTTTCATTAATGTCTTGTTTAAGAAAGAGTATATTTTGTTTAACAATTTAGATCACACCATTTATGTTTTGTTGTGTTACAGTGCGTCTTATTGTTAAATTGAAATTTTGGAAATATAAATGATTCAGCGATTTAAATCTTGGAGGTAATGATTTTGACCATTTAGATGCATGGTCCTTGGTCTTGTTTTTAAGTGCAAGGTAGTTATAAGTATTTTAAAAAATAACTAACCCAAAAAATTTATATTACAATATTTAGTAATATGATTTTCATGAACATATTCAAAAGTGAAATATATATATATATATATATATATTTTCAAGTATTTTCTACAACCGAGTCAACCCAATCTATGTAACGTTTGAACTCAAATTTTATATACATTATTTAAGGAATTTTTTATTCATTTTATATTTGAATTTTTTTAAAATAAATTATTATTATTGTTATTATTATTATCATTCCTTTTTATAAAAATAGAAAATAATTAATTAAATTAATAAAATGTTACATATTTTTAATTTTTTTCGAAAAAAACTTAACGATGTTTTATTAGATATCATTTTTTGGATTCAACTGTGTTAAATAAGTCATTCATCTATGATCATTTCCATGAAAGGTAGTCGTAACTGACTAATTTCTCATAATTTTTTAATAGTCCACTTAGCACCCATTGCATCAGGTGATGCTCACAAGGGTGAAGAAGTGGGATTGGACGATGTTCTTTGTTTTTTTTTTTAAACACCCACCAACGCTATTCACATATGTCCATGACTTAATTATTTTGAACGTTGACTCATACATCAATGTGAAAGGACATAAATTTGAGTGGCTTGATAATAACATAAGTTTCGAGGCCACCCACATACTTAATCGAAATGAAAACCATATCACAAATAAGGTATCGTTTTATTTGAGCACACTCATCCAGCCTTGGAGTCATTAGTGGGGAAGGTATCATTTTATTTGACCACATTCCTCTAGCTTTGGAGTTATGACTGGGAATATGTTCGTAGATTATGTATATTAGCATAATTATATTTATTTAAATAAATGTGGTTGATATATATTCATAAAATTTAAATCTAATATTAATATTGATGATGTTGATGATTAGCATCCACTAAGACTAATGTTTAGATTTAATATTAATATTAATATTGATGATCATCATGATTGACCTCCACTAAGACTAATGTTGTCTATCATGGTTCTCTAAAATAATCTAATTATGGTTCTCCAGAATCTTATTTCTCTCATAAAAAAAGAAGAGAAAGAAACGCTCCAAGATCGCTATAGTTGGGTTGGCTTAATAAGTCAAGAAGATTGGTAGTGTAGCACATGCTAGTGAATTGAAAGTGGATATGAGTAAGAGTTAGGTAGTCTAAAAGGAAGTGTTTTTCATCTTCCACCTTCTTAGTATCAGAAATGTGACAGATTATATCATCCCAAGGAGTCTTGGGAGTAGAACACCGACTAGTTTCACTTCAAAGCTCATGAGAATTAGTTCGTATTCTAGCAATATTCATTTTTTTCTTAGTGCTTCTCAACGCAAAGAGATAATTCCAGTTATCTAGGGTGTCGTTGATTACCTCCCTATAGTATCTTAGCTTCCTTTTACCCTCCAGCTCCTTATCATCCCACAACCTGTCCTTAAAAATGGAGGTAATAGTATCTTTGGCATTATCTTTGCTTCCCATGATGATCTCCTCCTTAATCCCCCATTAGTTGAACCGAGACTGGACATCCTTATGCCACCCGCACTTGACGCGAAAGTGGGGGTTTTGACTAAAGTTAGAAGCAATAATATAAAATAATTAATAATAATCTTGACATTATTATTATTAAACCCAATAGATAAAAATATATAATATTATAAAATAATTATTATATTGGATAAAAATATATAATATTATAAAATAATTATATAATAATAATAAACAACCAAAGGCATTAATAAAATTAAGGGATGTGTATTATACACCCTACGGATTCAAAGATAGGGACTATTTAATAATAATAATAACAATATTATTAGATATCATTTTTGGGATTCAACTGCATTAAGCGTTAAGTAAGTCATTCATCTATGACCATTTCCATGAGAGGTAGTCACTAATTTCTCATGAGTTTTGAATAGTCCACTTAGGGCTCATTGCATCGGGTGATGTTCACAGGGGTGAAGAAGTGGGATTGAAACTAGTGAAATGAATCGTATAGCATCAATCATCACTTTCGGGGCTTGCACCTGGTAACCAGGACTTCTCAGGAGGTCACCCATCCCAGAACTCCTCTAGCTCAAGTGCACTTAACTGTCGAGTTTTTCCCCACAATCAAGTCCACTTACCTTGCTACCCCATTATTATTATTTTTTTACCACAGGAGTTTAAAAACCAATTTTTTTTTTTTTATTAATAATAACTAACCCAAAAATATACATATTATAAACCTAAGGCATTAATATTATTATTAATATTTATTATTAGTAATGTGATGTAATAATTATATTATTAATAATAATAATTAATTACTCTATTAATAAAATATTATTAATAATTAATGGTGTAATCTAACTTATAGACCAAACAACTTCTTTCACCTGAATTTCCAAAATTCGGCCATGCGGTTTCAAGATTTTTTGTTGTTTAAAATAGATTTTTGAATTCATAAATGGATTGACCACCCTTGAAAATCCTGATGTTCTTTAAACAATTTTAACTCAAGTTTTTAAAAATATCTAATAGATTTTGATTAAAATTAACCATAAAAATTGTAGTGGAAAAATCCATTTCCTCTATAAGTCACATTACGCCATAATTAATTAATAATAATAATTAATTATTAATATTTAATAATAATTAATTATTTAAATTAATTATTATTATTATTATTAATTATTTATTTTTTATAATAAATTATTATTAATAATAATATTTTTTCATAATGGGACATTGGATAGATTTATTCACCATTCAAATGTCACAGCATTAAACCTTAATGTTATTTTAAACTTAAGATAATAATTAATACACCCTAATTTTGTCATGTTCAAAAGTGACATTCGATTGATTTTGTCACAATCGTTATAAACTGAAGGGATTAATAAACCTCAAATATGTAATGTTAGAGACTACATTGAAAATTTGTAATTTAATATAACATTGTATTATAAAATAATTATTTTACTATAAAATAAATAATAATAATAATAAATCTAAACGATTGATAAAATAAAGGGATTTGTATTATAAGCCTAAATATTAAAATGTATGAACTATTTAATAATTATAATAGCATTATTATTATTATTAAATTCAATAGAAAAAAAATATAACAATAAAAATAATATGATAAAGTAATTACTATATTTATGATGATGATGATTATTGACGTTGATTAAGACTGATATGGCCTATCAGACGTTAAGAAAGAAGTAGTTAATTGGGATTATTTATAATTTTGTTCTATGATAAAAAGGAGGCAAAAAAACAGTCTAAGGTCATTATAGTTTTGTTCACTGAACAAGTCAAGGAGGTTGCTAGTGGAGAGAATTTTTTGGAAATCAGATCAAATGTGAGTAAGTTTCAGACAATCTAAAAGAAAATGTTTTTCATCTTCGACTATCTTAGTATTGCAAAGGAGGAATAATTTCTCATCCCAATGTATCTTGGGAATAGACCAATGCCCTGTTTCACTTCGGAGATCATGAGAATTATTCCTAATCCTTACAATATTCATTCTCTTCCTAGCACTGGTTAAGGAAAAATGGTAATTCTATTTAACAAGCGTGGGGTTGATAACCTCTATATAATATATTAACTTTATCTTCCCCTCTAACTCCTTATCACTCCACAAATTATCCTTAAATTTTGAAGTAATGAAGTTTTTAATATTATCCTTATTCCCCAAGATGACCTCCTCCCTTATATCCCAATGATCGAGCCAGGACTTGGCATCCTTATGTCACCCTCTCTTGAGTCGAAGGTGGTTTTGACTAGAGTTAGAAGCAATTTTTGGGAGTCTCTTGGCTTCCATGTTGTGCAAATTTTTCTTATACATCAAATACCTAAACATAGTTGTGAATTAAATGAGGGAAAGGCTATCCACAAATAAGAGAATAGGGTAGTGAGTATTACGTTTAATATTGAGGTTGTAGGTTATGAATTCCTTTTGGATCATATCAATATTTCTCCATGAATATATAGATAGACTGCAACCCCACACCTCACATCCATATAAAATAATAGGGGTGACAAGAGTTTCGAAGAGGAATTTTTTTTACTCCAGACCCAATGATCAATTGTCTTACAATTGTTTTCAAGCTCATAGTAAGATTTCCAACCTCCTATAATCATTTTCTCAATGCTATAGTTCCAATTGAGCTTATGGTGGATGTCAATACCAAAATATTTGTAACATGAAACATTCTCTAAGTAATTGTTATCACAAATGAAATTATCATAGAAGATCTTTTTGGTTTTAATAATCATAACTTTATTCTTGTGAGTATTAACAGTCATACCCATATTGGAACAATAATTGTGGAGGGTTTTAAGCTACTGATTTAGATTGCTAGGACTCCAAGAAAGAAGAACGATATCATCAACATAAAGGAGAATAATAATGATTATATTCGCGAGCTTGGGTCCTTAACAACCAGTAGCTTCTAAGCATTCCTCGGGCTTGTCAATGTAAATTCCAAAAATGGTATGGGATAGGGGACACCTTTGCTTAACATTGATGTTTCATTTAATATCAGTATACCAACCCCTCGTGGTCTTAAGCTTGGAAATAGCATTCTTTTATAATCTAATAACAACGACCCTTAACTCAAGAGGAACCATTAACTCATTGAGCCTTTTACATAACTCCTCTTGAGAAACCATGTCAAAAGTTTTTCTAAAGTCAACAAAACAATAGAAGAGATCAGTCTTGCTATTAAGACAATCCTCAGCAATGGTCGTTAGAGTGATAAGGTGGTTGATAGCAGAGTGATAACTTCTAAAAGCAGCTTTCCCAGTGGCCTTTTTACAATGGGTTTCAAGCCAAGTGCTAGTATTTTTTTCGAGAATGAGCCCATACAACTTGAATAAAATGTGGCTAATCATGATAGTCCTATTCTTAGAGGGAACGTTTTTATCCCCACTTTTAAATATAGGAGCGATAAGGCTTTATATCTACATCTTAGGGAACTCTTGTTTAACAACCACATTGAGGATATTTTGCAAGTGCGGGGTGACGATGAACCTTCCAACTTTGAGAATTTCACCTTCGTACCCTTCAATAAGTCTAACTTCCCTGTTAGAAAGCTTCTTAATCCCATATTGTCATCTTGCAAAGAAAATGTATCTCCCTCTATAGGAGTTCTTTTGATGTAGCTCATGGTGTCACGGGAGTCATTGAGATTCTTAAGATAGACATCCCATTCCTTTAAAGGGATCAAATTATTTTATTTTGATTTACGAGCAAGAATTTCCTCCAAAGGTTTCTAGGCTAAAATTTAGAGAGGTTAAAGAGATTATCTTGCATTTTGTTTATATACTTTCTTTTCTTCCTTTTGATAAGAGCTTTGTATACTTTCATTATTCCATCCTTAATAGTTTCATTGGGAGCGTCTATAATTTCTTTCCTGGAAAATTTACAATCATTGTTATACCACAACTTGGAAGTCATATTGTTATTATTATATGATACCTCCTTGGAGAAGATGTTAATTGTAGTGGAGAGGATAGTAGTAAAATTGTGGTATATGTGATGAATGTTGTCCTTATATGTTAAGGAACCAGGATCCCTTGTTGAAAATTTTAAGAAGAGATTTGTTTTACTGTTATCAAAATGTATGTGTCTTGGACTCTCATCATTCTTATACATGTGTTTGGTGTAAATATCAAGTTTAAGGGTTAAGGAGAGAGGTCTATGATCATAGTGAGGCTCATGGTCATTTAAGAGGTTAAAATTAACAACACGCTAGAGAACATGGGTGTCAAATATCGCATAGTCTACAACACTACTACCACACCCATGAATTCAAGTGATCTAGACAGAGGAAGGCCACTTATTTATCCCATTCCAAATAATCAGGTCTTGGAAACTGTAAAGCTTAATTAGCTTAGTGCCAAAAAGGTTCTCAATAATGTCTTGAGAAATTATTTGGAATTTACCAACCAGAACACAATCCTCATCAAGCCACTATGGGTTAGGGTTAGAGGTGTTACTTAATAGACTGGATTGATTATTATCATTACGTGAATTCAATTCCCCAAGCAAGAGAATGTTACACTAATTCCTTAGGTTGTGGATATCACGCTCTAAGTTAGTTAATAGACAATATTTATTTAGGTTGTTCTTCTTATAGGAAGTAGATTTGTTGAAGCGATCAAAGTAGAAATTTGCAAGGAAGATTTTATTTTTGTTAGAGTTAGAGATGTCAATCCAACCGTACTAATTAAGGGGGTCAATCTTATGAAGCCACATGTGTGAAGAAATGCTATTTTTTATAGAACAGACTATACCACCAACCCCCAGACAATAACATCTCTTGATCCAGGTAGACAAAAGACTGAACCCATCAATGTGGGGAACCTTAGGCTCATCATGCTCCAAGGTTTTGGCTAAGAGAATAAGACTAGTATCACTCGAGATCCAACTTAACATAAGATATTCGCGCCATGGAAAATAATGATAGTTCCAGAAGAGGACCAGGAGTGTTCTTAATTCCTATTTATCACTTTTGTTTTGGATTCTATCTCTACTAATAGCTTTTATGTTTCTAATGATTTCTCATTTTCCTTCCTTTCTTGCCTCCTTTACCTTTTGGACCTCTTTCCTTAGTTTTTCTTGGTCTTCTAGAATAAGATCCTCATTTTATAAATATTCCTAACCCTTTTAGACTGGGATATTTTCTAAGTATATCTATTTTATGGTCATTGCAACTTACCTTAACACAGATTAGTCGATGTTTATGCTCAAGATTTTTTCCCACCCTTTGTGCTTCTCTTAGATATGTTGTTTCAATTTGTGAGTGGGTTTTCAATTATTATTTCACTATTTCTAATGTGTCCTCTTCTTCTTTCTCCTTTATGCTATCAATGATAAGGTTTAGGGATGTTTTGTGTCATTCATGATCTAATTCGATTAATTTGTCGATTTCTTATTTTATGGGTTTGATATCAAGTATGATTCATTTTTCTGCTTAGGGCTGAGTTATCATCTTGTTTTTCTTGTAGAGATTTAATATCATCTCTCAAGCTAAAATTTTATTCTGCCATTGATTGTTTTTTCTCTTCTAAATCTTTCATCTTATCTTTCATTTTTGGAATTTTCATCTCGAATGCTATAATTTTCTCTTCTAATGATTTGTAATTATTGGTAAGCATTGTGGATAATTCAGCTTTATGTTTTGTTAGCATTTTGGACAATTGTTTTTTAGATTTATTTTCTCTTTCTTCCTTATGCTGTTCTAAGGACTCAATGTGCTCATAGAGACTCTCTAGCATAATTTTTTTTGGCCTCCCTCTACTAGAAGAAGACTTAGAAATTTGGGGAGAAGTACTCATATTTTACCAAATATAATTTAATAAAAGGAAGAGAGAGATAAATTGATGCACCTAGAATGTTTGAGGAGACCACCTGGCTTGCACCATAAGAATTTGTAGAAAAAACTCCCACCAAGATATAAAGAGAGGTTGTCATATATATATGATATCACTCATTAGATTCGATTTCTTAGAAGCAACCAGATTTGACTCAATCCCACGCACAAAATATCTATAAATATGGCTTGTGACAAGTATCGATGCTTCGGTAAAATACTTCGGATGGTCGCATTTTCTCTCAAAGAGAATCACACTCAACCATGGATTTCCTTCCCAAACCGAGTCCGCTTTTGAATTAAATATTTTTCTTGTCAAACTCAATATATCTAAGGTGGTTTCCATTATTAGGGAGAATTCAACCACTAACCTTGGGAAATTTTAATTATTTGTAGTTAAGGTTGTATTACATATGTGATATCACATGTAGATTCAGTTGCTCAGAAGAAATCTAATTTAACTCAATCCCACACACATCATCTCTAGAAATATATCTTGGTATAGGTTTTGGTGCATCCAGAAAAGATTTCAGATGGTCGTATTTACTCTCAAAGAAACTCGCACTCAACCATGGATAATTCAAGATTTTGGGTCCTAATGCTATAAGAACCCACGACTGCTCCTAATTTGATCCATGAGAATTTTTACCTTCGTGCGGCATAGACTTCGTCTATGAAATGATGTCCTCTACCACATATTTGAGGTTTAGGTAGCAATAGTTCCTTGATTTCCTTTTATCAAGATAACCTATAACAACAAAAAATATCTCATAATAAAAGGCGAACCCTAACCCTCCTGTAATTTTGAACAACAAAAGTATAATATATATCAAAATAGTAGAGGTAAAATATAAATATTTTAAAATATATAATAATAATAAACCTAAGGGGTTAGTAAAATCAAGGGGGTGTATCATAAACCCTACAGATTAAAACATAGGGACTCTTTAATAATAATAATATCGTTTTTATTATTATTATTTTTAATAATAATAATAAACCCAAGAGATAAATATTATAAATCTAAGAAATTAATATTATTATTAATTAAGAGAAATAATAATATTTATTATTACCCTCGATCACGGTGTGAGCTGGAGTGAATTCCATTATGGTGATTGATGAGGGTCACCTCGAAGTACAAACCCACCACCCCCCACATGCCTGAGGCATTTGGAATGGTGGCTTCATGCATGCGAGGTATTGAGTGCTCCAACGATAGTGGAAACGACATTAGTTTGTGGCATTGGAAAGTCTCTAGGTGGTCGAGATCGGTCATTTAGTGCTTGTAAATGTTTCGTTAAGGGGTGGTGGAATTGGCCTTTGTGGTTCGACACAGGTGCAAGCATGGGATCAGTCTTTTCTTCACCTCTCCCCTGGCTAAACGATATGTGGTCTACCTTATTTTCTCTCCTCTATGTAATGGCTGTATTGTTTGATAGAAGTAGGTTCATTTGGCCTTGAATTTCCAGGGTTCCAGAGGAAGAGGGACTCCATGCACTGCATGCGGTGGTTTGGGATCTGAGAAGGTCCAATCATCTTGGATTGTCGCTGTGTTTGTCATTTTTGGGATTGTTTTGTCTCAGATGGAGTTATATCGAGTTTATGTCTCTGGGTACTATCTCTGGTTTTTCTTTCTATCTCATCCAAAAATTGAAAGGGCTTGGGGTTTTGAATGTATCAACATTGATTTTGGGTTTTGTCTCGTTGAAATTCTGCATGAAAAGTGAGGGTTATACGAATGGTCGCACTGGTGCAGGGCTAGTCTTTATGGGTTCTGCCTCTATACACATTATGGTATCTACCCCTATGAGATTGACCTTTGGTGTATGAGTGTGTCTCACCTCGGGTCTACAAACAAGGTTGTATTATGTGGGTCAATTCTCTATGGTTCCCCCAAGCCAATTATTGTTTTCTCTATCAGTCATTCCCTAATAAGGACGAGGCATATTTGGGATACTAGGGGTCGTATGGTTTGGTTCGGCCGGTAATGGATGTCTCTGGAAATTATTGGTTCATGTTTCCTCTATGGAAGGTGTGCGGGGCGGTAGTGTGCTCTGGAAGTGGGGTGCTTGATCCGGGTTCGTCAGCTACCAGATTTAGCCATGATCTTTTACTTTTGTGATGTGGATAGAATTGCACTGAAAAGAGCATTACAAGAAAACATATGCATGCTTTAAGAAAGAGGAAAGAAGACAACAATCAACAACATAAGAACATGATACGTTGATAACGGAGTTCACCTAGTGTGGGCTACATCTCCAGGCCCGGTGTCGAATTAGGGTAGTTCACTTCATATAGTGCTGGAAATTGTGGTGATGTACACCAACTATGTTTTCTGTGATACAAGGATATATGCTCTCAACATGAGTGGCTTGTCTCTCCACAAGACGTTCCACTATAGGAACTCTCACTCACAATAGGCCTCCTATCAACATGACATAATCTCACACAAGGTGAAAATGAGGATCCCTTCATCAAGGTTACATAGGGATATCAATCAAACACAACAATCCATGGTGAATAAATCTCACATGAAGTAGAAACATAGATCCCACACCATACATCAAGCAAGGATATAAACAAAAAATTAAATATCACAACAAATGATAAAAGAGGCACATGATATCAATACTGCATATACCTCAACCACTAATGTTGGTTGAATAAGTGGATGCTCAGCTGCTAAATCTGGTTGTACCATCGAATTTGTGGTGTTAAGAGGCATAAAATTGACTATCCACACTTGGGAATCTGACACAGTCACTCCAATCTAGAAAATGGCTGAAAATGGGAAGCTCTGCTGCTAAGATGAACATCGTCATCAGATTCCTGTCACCAAGAGGTGTAAAATCGACATAACATTTGTCAAATTCTGACTTTGGAAAATTCTGGACCTCAAGGAATATTTTTGATGCCCCTCAGGATTCTCTAGGTAAGGTTCCGCCCCTTTGGCCGCTCATGGTTCCACACCTGCAATAGTATAATATTAAACCTGAAATTAGAACTAGTATCCTCCTCTGAGAGCACTCTAAAAATGGGTGTTTATATTATTTGGTGGCTCGCTTTTACAAAGTGTGCCCACCTGACGTGATGGTAATTGAGGCAATTGGTTGGACAGGGGTCGAGGGATCAAATCCTGCCCCTCTAAAAGTATTCATTGCGTGTTGGATTTTTGTTTGAAGTGTTGGTGTATTAAATGGTGTCGACCCAACCCCCATTTGTTTTAATGTTTCATTGCATTGTTTTATTTGGTTGATAGTTTTTTATTATGGTTTGGGACCACCCGCTCGAGGTCCAGCCACATGGGTTAGGAGGGTTTGACCCCCACCATTCCCATTGTTCACTCTGCCTTCGGTGGCTTTTAGTACATATAGCATAGTCATAGGGGTAGGCAGGTCCGTCGAGGGTGGCCCGCCTCCCCACCTCCATTTGTGTGTGATCCAGGGTGGCGGGGGTGTCAGCCCGTCCCTCAAACAATTTTTATTTATTTATATAATATGAAATTTATGTTATAACCGACCGGTGGGGGTGGCAACCTGCCACCCTATTTTTTTAATATTTTTCTCGGTTTTTTTTCAACAAATTAATTATTTTAAAAATTTTCCAAAATAAGGGGTATTGGGAAATTTAAAGAGGCCACAATTTCTCCTATTCTCGAGTACTGGGTTTCCTTCCGGTTTACAGTGAAATTGTGGGACATTTAAACCTGGCCCACTGCCCAACTTTGACCACAACTTTGACTTTCTCTAACTTCTCCATACAGGCTCAGATTGGAGATCTACTCACACCATTAGAATCAGAGCGACGAGCACTTCAATCTAAACATGGGTCGAGAACACTCCAACCACTTTGAATTTTGACCATTTATGAGCACTCTTGGTCTCCTGAGGGTGTCTGGAGCCACCTGGATCAATCCTCCCCACTAAGGATATTTTGGTCCACTAAAAGCATGAAAATAATCTGTAGTTGCTTTATACCTATCTACACCATAATTGTCCTGAAAGGTCACCCTTCATTCTCCTTCACCTTTGTCCTTCAGAGCCATAAGCAATGACCCAATACCTACATCCCCTCCAAAATTGTAGTGCTATATTCTTACAAGTTACATGCTCAATGACATGACCAACTATGACCCAAGCATCCCATACTTGCCACGAGTTTATAACTCATACTCAGTGTTAAAGCTTACATTAAAATGGAATCAATACCCCAGCTATCAATACAAGGCCAAAACATCATTGTTGCTTAACAAGTCATGGAAAACACATTATCACTTTTAAATTTTAAATTGCAACACATGATTTACAAAAATAAGGCCATGGCACACTACAACACCTAGAAAAACCATATTTCACTTATCAAAGTGAATGGTTCATGATCTCTCTATGGCACATTTTCTTGTCGAACAATTGTTTCAACTGGTTCATGTATGGACACTTTTCCCTTGAGACATTGCTCTTGATGTAGCCTCCACCACGTGGCTCTTTGATGGTCACTTCTGTCACAATGACTATAATAAGTCTTCTTCCTCCATACCTGCTTTACCTTCTTCTTTTCCTGCAATGTAGAAGTCCTTTCATGCCTCATCCTCTTTCGTGTTTTCATTCTCTTCCAACACTCATAAAATACAAGGTTATGTAATCCACAAAAAGTACATGTATTTTTATGCCATGATTTATTTTAATTTTTAGAGACATGCTTGTAATCAAAATGAACATTCTAATATGGAGTCTTTTTATACCTTTCTTGTTCATCTCTGGTGCAATCATGGTGATAAGAGTTTGCCTCGGCCCTTTCTCTGGAATGTGCGTTGTCATAGGATGATGATGAAGTGTTCCCATTATTCTCTTTCCTTGATGGTTTCAACCATGTATTGGAAGCTTCTGACACATTCGAGCATTGTCATTCAGTGATTTTCAAACCTGTGAATCTAGGTCTCTACACAACCTCCAATGGCTGAGTTATGCCTTGCCATTAACACCAAGTCCTCCTCCCTTATACCCCATTTTGGTAAGGAGTCTCATGCCAGTTACTCTAATTGGTAGCTCCACATTTCCAATAGAAATAATAGCACATGAAGATGAAAATGAAGATAAATAAAAATTGTTTACCTCAACTGTTGATTCAGACACAACTGATGATGGCTTCTTTAAACCTCCGTTGCATTTCAACTTCTCCAAGGCCTCTTCCGTGGCTCGCAGCTGAAGCTACAATCTCTACTTCTCCTCTTTCTCTTCTCATAGTAGCCTCCTTAATTCAACATTCTCTTCCTGCATATTTGGTTGATCTCCTCATTCGAACGATGAGAAGACGATGAAAGTGACGAAGAAGATGCATACACACTGGAGGATGTGGTTGAAGCATCGTTCTCTTAGCTTTCATTTTCCTCTTCCTTTATTATCTTATCATAAGCATCATACATTATGTCCACCATTTTGGACATCCTCAGCATGCCCTGGTACATGTATTTTTCGTCCTCCATTATTGAACGTTCAATCATTGTTCACGCTCGCAATTCACATAAGCAAGAAGAGTGCTCTGGTACCATCTGATTCGGGTCCGTGAGCTACCAGATTTACCCATGATATTTTACATTTGTGATGTGGTTAGAATTTCACTGAAAAGAGAATTAAAATAACAAATATGCATGCTTTAAGAAAGATGAAACAAGACAACAATCAGCAGCATAAGAACACGAGATGTTAACGACAAAGTTCACCCAGTGTGGGCTACGTCTCTGGGCCCGGTGTCAAAATGGGGTAGGCCACTTCATATAGCACTGGAAATGATGATGATGTACATGGAATATGTTTTTATTTAATACAAGGATATGTTCCCTCAACATGAGTGGCTTGTCTCTCCATGAGACGTTCCACTACAGGAAATCTCACTCATAATAGACCTCCTATCAATGTGACATAATCTCACACAAGATGAAAATGAGGATCCCTTCATCAAGGTTACATAGGGATCTCAATCAAACATAAAAATACATGACAACTACATCTCACATGAAGTAGAAACATAGATCATGCACCATACATCAAGAAAGAATCTAAACAACATATTACATCTCACAAAAAATGATAAAAGAGGCACCTGATATTAATACTGCATATACCTCAACCCCTGAAGTTGGATGAAGAAGTGGATGCTCAGTTGTTTAATCTGGTTGCACAATCGAACTGGTGGCGTCGAGAGGCATAAAATTGATTTTCCACACTTTGGAATCTGACACCATCACTCCAATCTGGAAAATGGCCGAAAAATGGGAAGTTCTACTACTGAAATGGACATTGCCATCAGGTTCCTATCCCTGAGAGGTGTAAAATCAACATAACATCTATCAAATTCAAACTTTGGCAAGTTCTTATCTCAAGGAATATTTTTTATGGCCCTCAAGATTCCCTAGGCAAGGTTCCACCCTTCTGGCCTCTCATGGTTTCGCACTTGCAATAAAATAATATTAAACTTGAAATCTGCGCCAGCCTCCCCTTTCGGGTGCACTATGAAAATGACTGTTTATATGATTTGGTGGGCGGATTTTACAAAGCGCGCCCACCCAGCGCAATGGTAATTGAGGCAATTGGTTAGAGAGGGCTCAGGGGATCAAATCTCGCCCCTCTCAAAATAGTCATTGCGCATTGGATTTTTTTTTGAAGTGTTGGTGTATTAAATCGTGTGGTGGGTGGGTCCGCTCCACGCGGCCCGACCCAACATGAGCTTGTTTTAACATTCTATTGCATTGTTTTATTTGGTTGATAGTTTTGGATTATATTTTAGTACTTCCCGCTCGAGGGTTGGCCACATGGGCCAGGAGGGTTCGACCCCCCCCCCCCCCTCGTAGTTCACGCTGCCTCTGACAACAATTAATACATATAAGATAATCATAGGGGTAGGCGGGTCCTCCAGGGGTGGCCTACCACCCCACCTCCATTTGTGTGTGATTTGGGGTGGCGAGAGTGACACCCCATCCCCCAACCAAATTTTATTTATTTATATAATATGACATTTATGATATAACCGACCGGTAGGCCTAGCCACCCGCGACCCCTCTTTTTTTAATATTTTTCTCGGTGTTATTAAAACAAATTGGTTATTATCATTTTTTTCCAAAATAAGGGTTATTAGGAAATTTAAAGAGGCCACAATTTCGCTCTCTTGGGTGCTGGGTTTCATGCTGGTTAGCGGTGAAATTGTGGGACATTTAAACATGGCCCATTGCGCAACTTTGACCGCAATTTTGACTTTCTCTAACTTCTCCATATGAGCTTAGATTGGAGATCTTCTCACACCATTAGAATCAAGGCAATGAGCACTTCAATATGAACCTCATTTGAGAGTAATCCAGCCACTTTGAATTTTGACCATTTACATTGAGCCCTCTTGGTCTCCTGAGGGTGTCTAGAGCCACTTGGATCAGTTCTTCTGGGCTTGGGCTACCACCTGCGCAAGTTACAAGTTTTGTCTCAGTTTCCATAGTGAATTGTAGGTGCAATAAAATGGCTCGATCGACGGCAGTAAAGGCCCAAGGCCCATCTTCGAGAGGGCGTGCCAAAAGAACCAGGGGGTCCTAGTCACCCTCTCAACCCATTTCCTCTAGGGGAATAACTTGAGGCTGTAATTTTTTCTCCACCGTCATCAACGTAGCAGCTACAACCTATCATTAGGGTACATCTGAGGAAATACAACAACTAATGGAAGAATGGGAAGTTGACTTGAACATGCAAGCCGAATGAATGGATATTGACATGGAATATTAGCAGGTTACGGTGTCGGACCCAAGGCACACCCATGGCCGCGTCACTCAATTTAAAGAAACTATGTTCTTGTACTTGTCCATGAAAGGTATCGTGGTGAAAGATCTAGACACAATTTATGTGGGTATGGCAGAAACAGTGCACGACCTCCCAGATTATAAATAAGAATTTCAGAAGCTCGAATTCCAGCTGCAGAAATAGCACGACCAATTATAGTGTATTGAAGAACATTTTCCTTGCATTCTCCATCAAACAGACCTACTAGGTTCTATAGCTAATTTTCCGATGGTGCTGAGTAGTTTGTGGGTGGCCACACAATTTTTTATTTTCTATATGCGGGAAACATTTAGTTTTCAGTATGTTGTTAATTATGTTGTTAGATATTTAGAATATAGGCAATGTAAAGACACTCAAACTTATTTAGCTTGGTTAGAAAGAATGATTATTTTTTTCTACTAGATGGCATATCCCGTGGTTAGGTGGCCAAAAAACTTGGTTTCCCTCTGGGAAAGTTGAGGCCACCTAACGATTTGTATGTAGATGTAACTTGCTTTTATATATATTAATGAAAACAGAAGGATGTCCCAAAATTACCCAAAAAAATATATTATTATTAATGGAACTTAATAATTATATTATTATTAATAATAATAAAATATTATTAATAATGAATGGCTTAGTCTAATTTATAAACTAAATAAATTTTTTCACCGGAATTCACCAAAATCACCCACCACTAGAATTATCCATATTAAATTATTTAAACTCAATTTTTTAAAAATCTCTATTAGATTTTGATTAAAAAACCAGAAAATTTGTTGTGAAAAAAAGCCATTTCCTTTATAAATTAGACTACACCATAATTAATTAATAATAATAATTAATTATTAACAATAATTAATTATTATTAGTAATGATTAATAATAATTAATTATTAACATCCTTAACCATTTGAACAACTATGTTGATAGCACGGCTTCGCTAGGGGTTTCAGACATCTCGTCTCGCGTAAACCCCAATATCCCCCCTCGCAACCCCGTCAAACCCTCATCAGTTCTATCTTATGCTCGTAAATGCGAATAGTACGTGGTGATGGACCAGGGAATGGGGGGGGGGCGGCCACTGCCAAATCCACTCAATGGTTGCCAAAAAGAATCTGACATGCAGGTGAAAGATTCGGCCACAACGCAGGAAACGGTGGATAACAAGCAATCGACCTCTGAACCACATACGGAGGTGCCGCAAGTCACGTCTTCGACCTGCAAACCAATAGCTCCAGAAAGACCCAAAATCGATCTGCCCAGTCATCGGATTAATGCAAGGATTCAGTACATGAGGGACCATGCTCTCATAGGAAAATTTATAGGGTTTTGGCCAACTGAGAAGGCCCTACAAGGATGGATTGCATCTAAATGGAAGCCAAAAGGGCATGTTAATTTGCAACTGGGTCCAAAAGGTTTCTTCACTGCCGATTTCAACTGCATTGAGGATAGAAATAGGGTTATGGATGGCGGCCCCTATTTCTTTAACTCAGCAGGGCTATACCTTCGAAACTGGGTCGAAAGGTTCAACCCAGATCAAGAAAATTTTAATTGGGCCTCGGTCTGGATTCGAATTTATTCGCTGCCTCTAGAATACTGGGATGAGGAATCTCTACAAGCGATTGGGATAGGCTTGGGAGAATTCATAAAAATAGCGGAAGAAACGAAGCTTCGAAGATACACCTCCTATGCTCGTATCTATGTGTACATGCAGCTGGACAGAGCACTTCCAGATGCGGTAAGTCTGTTTCATGATGACTACGAATGGATTCAACCATTGGATTATGAACATGTGCCTTTTCGTTGCAGAAGATGTCATGCCCATGGGCATCTCTTCAGAGATTGCCCTCTTGTAGCACAATCTAAGAGTCAAAGCGCTGGAGACAAAGAAGATGCGGATGGGTTCACCAAGGTTCCAACCAGGAGAAGAAACAACAAGAAATCTTCCCAATCCGGGCCTAAACCTGGCCCCTCCACTTCTGCTCCCTCCACGAGTAACAGTTTCACCGCTCTTGCCCAGTCTGGCACCCAGAATGAAGACTCTCCTGCGGTGGCACCCTCTTCGGCCCTTTGTGACCCTCCCTCGTCTCATCTCAACCCCTCTGCCTCAGGTCCCTCTCAAGGTTCTTTGCCTTCCAATTCTCTCCCAGATCTCGACCCCTCTTCTAAGCAGAAGAAGGTGTCTTGGAACCCCAATACCATGGACTTAGACACTCATTCTCTCCACCCCAATCTGGACAGTAAAGACTCACAGGAAAGCATGCAGATCTCTCTTATGGATGAGGACTCTGAAGGTTTTGATGTAGGGAACCTGGATCTAATCGGCCTGGAAGACGCTTGCCGAAAGAAAGAATTCGACAAGATCCTGCCCCACCAAATCGAGTCCCTCGAGGTAGTTCTAACCAAGGCTCATCAGCACAAAAAATTGGGGATACAGCCAGGTAGCCATTGGGACAGCCTGAAGGTGTTGAAGGAAACTAAAAAGCGAGGTAGAAAACCAGAATGGTAGCGCACCATCCAGATCGGGGCGATGCTGGTGGAGTCAAGGAGATATCCCAAGTTTACCTAGTTCTATAAACCACTCGTAAGCAGTTCTCCATGAAGTTAATCTCATGGAATGTAAGAGGGCTCAATGCCCCTGGAAAGTACAGGATGATTAAATCCATGATTCAGGAAGGAGAAACCTCAAATCCTCTTTCTCCAGGAAACTAAATGCAACAGTAATCTGCTAGGCTCCATTTTGTCAAAGGCTTGGCCCAGCAGCAGTTCAGTAGTAGTAGATGCCTCTGGATCCTCTGGAGGTCTAGCTATTGCTTGGGATACTCACACCATGCAGCTTTCCGACTTTCATGCAGCGCACAATCTCATTCAAGCCACTTTCCACCCCATTGGCACTAATATACATGGGCATCTGTCCAATGTCTATTTTCCACAAGAGCAGAATAGCAAGGCAGCGCTCTTAGACACCATGGCGCACCTCAATACAAATAGATCCCACCCTCTTTGGATTGTTGGAGGTGATTTCAATATGATCCTAAGATCAGATGAGAAAACTGGAGGACGCTCTAGAACAGACCTGGAAAGCAGTCATTTCAAGAACTTCATCAATAATAACTGGCTCATCGACATCCCCTTTTCCAACGGCATATTCACTTGGAGCAATAAACGCGTGGGAGGGCAGAAAATTGCTTCAAAGTTGGACAGATTTCTAATCTCGGATAATGCTATACACATGGGGGGAGACATCACAAGCTCAATTCTGCCCTTTGCTGGATCGGATCACTGGCCTATTTTGCTACAATGGAAAAATATAGGGTCCCAGCTAAAATGGCCTTTTAGATTCGAAGCTTTCTGGCTGACTCATCCTTCCTTTAAGGACATAATACATGCTACAGGGAGAAACTTCCAACCGCCAAAGGGTTCAAAAATGTATCAGTTCCAGCAAAAGCTTAAATTCCTCAAAGGACAAATTAAACACTGGAATCGGACCACCTTTGGCAACATCTTCCAGGAAAAGAAGATTCTTGAGCAAAAGATGAATGAGGTGCAACAATAAATCATCTCCAAGGGACGAATAGAGGAGCTCGCTACCAAGGAGCAAGATCTCCAAAATCAACTAGAGGAACGATACAAACAGGAAGAGATCCTTTGGAGGCAGAAATCTAGAATACGCTGGCTAAAGGAAGGAGAAAGGAACACCAAGTTCTTCCACGCCTCCACCATACAACGCAGGATGCAAAATAGGATCAGCCATATAATCAATCAGCAAGGGGAAAATATGGAGAAACATGAGGAAATGGAGCAAGAGCTGGTTGACTACCTCAAGAGCATACATCAAGAGCCTCAAATAAACAGACAGACAGCTATCAATCAGATCAAACAACTCATCCCCAAATTGGTTACTGCTGAGCATAACCAATTGCTACTCCGTCCTGTCTCCCCCCAGGAAGTGGATGAAGCTATGGTGTAGTTCAAGGATGGTAAGGCCCCGGGACCCAATGGTTTTACCTCTAATTTCTTCCATCATTTCTGGGACCTCATCAAATCTGAAGTCTGGCAGCTGGTTGAGGAGTCAAGAACCATGCACTGGCTTTTGCCTTCCCTTAACACCACGTTCATCGCGCTAGTTCCAACGGAGGATCAGCCTAGCAAACCGGATAAATTCAGGCCTATTGCTCTCTGCAACGTTATCTACAAAATCATCTCTAAAGTTATTGCTAACAGGCTCAAGCCGCTCCTCCCGCTCCTCATCTCTCTGGAGCAGACGGGATATGTTGAAGGGCGCCGAATTCTGGACGACATAATTTTAACCCATGAAATTATGCACTCTCTAAAGGTATGCAAAAGGCCAGGTACGCTCCTCAAGATCGACCTTTCAAAAGCCTTTGACAAACTGAATTGGAACTATATACAACAGATCTTAAATGCTTTTGGTTTTGATCAGATGTGGATTAGATGGATTATGAGTCTCATCACCTCCTCCTCCTTTTCCATTCTTGTCAATGGGGTTCCTTCACCCCCTTTCTACCCCTCTCGAGGGATTCGGTAGAGGGATCCTCTCTCCCCCTTCCTCTTCGTCCTCATGGTCGAAGGCCTTGGACGTTTAATTCACAAGGAAGTTCAATCTCACAGGTTGCGCGACCTCTCCCTCCATGGCGCCCCTGTCACCTCCCACCAGCAATTTGTGGATGACAACATGCTCTTCGGCCACCCCTCGGTCCAGGAAGCTCACACCTTCAAATATATCCTCCACCTTTTCTCTTCTGCCTCTGGTCTCTCCATTAATGATTCTAAATCCCAGGTGTTCTCCTTCAACACCCCTCCCCTCACTCAAGCCAACATTGCCCGTATCCTTAGTTTCTCCATCGCCTCCCTCCCTGATAAATATCTGGGTGCCCCCCTCATAGACTCAGCCATCAGAAATTCCTCCTGGATCAAGCTACTTGATAAATTGGAAGCCAATCTTGCCTCTTGGACATTTAGAGCTCTAAATTTACCCAGTAGGCTTATCCTTATTAAAGCGGTGCTCCAATCGATGCCCCTTTACCTCTTCTCTGTTCTAGCTACTCCTAAATGGGTCCTCAAGCAAATCAGATCTCTGCAATGAAACTTTCTTTGGGGCTCCTCTGGCAGAAATTGGAAGTGGGCTCTTGTGAGCTGGGACACAGTCTACTCTCCCAAGGACACTGGGGGTCCCAACCTCCGCGATCCCAAACACAGCAATGAGGTTATGGCTGCCCGCATTTGGTGGAACTGGATGTCCAAACCTCATACACCTTGGGCCAAACTGTGGACTGCTAAATATGCTAACAACAGACCCTCGGCTGACCTGATCAGAATTGTTCCTGACCAAGCGGGCTCCCTCATTTGGAACGCAGCCAAACACACTACCTACTCAGTCAGCAAAATTGCTTCTGGGAAATTCGCAATGGCAGCTCTGCGAGATTTTGGCATGACTCTTGGCAGCAAAATCCGTCTGTCATTTAGGCCCTCCCCAGCATCAACTTGGGAGGTAACAATTCTTCTCACGATGTTAAGGTCTGTCAGCAGTGGACGACCACCAATAGCAACGGTTTTAGACAATGGAAGCTTCCTCAGATAATAGCGCCTCACGCGCAGGAACTTGATTTGGATACTCTCAGCAATGAGCTCCACAGGCGGCAAATCAAAAGCTCTGAAGAACTTGACATTCTTAGGTGGGGTTACTCCACCAAAGGAATGTACACTACGAAAGAAGCCTACTCTCTTATGCATCCTATGCCTCTCCTCCGTGATCCTCTTTGGGCGTTGATCTGGAACAAGTTCACTTGGCCCAAGATCTCCACGTTCTTATGGCTTCTCAGTCACAAAAGAATTCTCACATGGGACAATCTCATCAAACGAGGTTTCACTGGGCCTTCCCAATGCCCCAACTGCCTTCAAAATGTGGAAACCATCCAGCATCTCCTCTTGCTTTGCCCCCTGGCTAACTCCTTCTGGGAAAAATGCATCTTTCGCTATCAGAAGAAAAAACCCATGGGGGACATCACCATCATTCTTCGCTCTTGGCCTCGAAGCCCCTTCTCTTCTCCCCTCCTCAATGCCCTCTGGTTACTTCTTCCTAGTCTTGTGTTCTGGTCTATGTGGAAGGAAAGAAATAAACGCATCTTCAAAAATCAAGCCTCCTCCCTTGAATCTCTTTGGATCTCTTTCTGTAATAACCTTTAGGAATCCCTGGCTCTCCGCTCCTGGAATGAAGAGGACTATCCAAAAATCCCCAAAGAAATCTCCATCTGGCAAAACTGGAAGCTCCAAATTGCGTTCCTTCCTTCTCTCAAAAATCATCCCATTCCTGATCTGCCCTTGCATTGGTCCCCTCCTCCTGTTGGTGTTTTCAAACTTAATTTCGACGGCGCCTCCAGAGGGAATCCTAGTCCGGCTGGCTTTGGGGGTATTGTAAGAAATTCCAGAGGCGAAACACAATTCATCTTTTATGGTTCCATTGGATGGGACACTAATAACTCAGCTGAATTGGAAGGATTATGGCAAGGCCTCTGTCTCACACATCATTATAACCTCTTCCCTATAATTACAGAGGGAGACTCTCAAGTACTCATCAATGTTTCCCAGCGGCTTCTTTGGGGTACTAATCCAGAGAAAGTGTCTCACAGTTGACGTCTAGTAGCCAGAATCAACAGGTTAAGCAGATGGCTCATGCAACACAGGGCGGTCTCCTTCAAGCACATAAAGAGGGAAGGCAATAAAGTTGCAGACCTCTTGGCCAATCTTGGAACGGACAGCACTAGCACTCTCACTCATGGCTCCCTCAACAGTATCCATGATGAATAAATGCTACGGAACTGCACTATGTTGGTGCATAAAGACCATCCCACGCCAGATCCGGTTGTTTAATGCACCGGACGGGATGTGCCACCTTGCGCACTTCCCCATGGAGATGGCCAGGGTAGCCCACATGGCTCCCGGCACTTGCATTAACGTAGCTCTTAATGCTCCTCCTCGCGCGAAGTTCATTAACCTTGGTCTGCTCAATTTGGTTGCGATTATGGCAGTGCTGCAAGATATGGAAGGTCATTCGCATGGCTCCGACGACGCCACTGGTTCGATGAGCTCGCCCGCCCCGCTGCTCGGTATTTGCACTCCTGGCTCACTCGAGGCTAGTGTGAAGACATCCACAGGGAGGCACTGCTCTCTGTAGGCCTGCATTGAACTGCTCCTAGGTATTCATTACTCTCAGAGTCCGCATTGTCTACTTAATTTTCTCTCCGGTGCTAGCACTGACTTGTGTGGTGAGCTTCTTGGTGGTTTCTCTGCTCCTCCTGTCATTCTCCGCTTCGCCCATCCCACTGCTCATTCCATCGCTCCTCCCGCTATCATCGCCTCCCCTCTCGTTTCCGCTCACCTCTGTCATTCCTCTAGAGACATGCCTCGTCTTCGTGAGAGGATGAGAAGTCGACAAGGCCTCAGCCGAGGTCTCAGTCGCCCCTCTCCCAGCTCATTCTCCACCGATGCAGCTCAGGACTTCTCTCTGAATCCGCGCGGGGGTAGAGGACGTGGTCGCCGTCGTGCTGGGGATACGATTTTGGTTCCCATGGATGATGCCCCGCCTTCTCCCTCCCATGCACACGTTCTCGGCGGTAGCTCTACCCAGCCTGTCCCTCCTGCCCCTCTTCGCCCCACCATCAGGCAGACTTCGCAGTGTGCGGAGCTTAGATTCGATACCATGGCCTCCAATTCTGTTCTCATGGCCTACATCACTGTCACACTGCGTGAGGAAATTCCCAACCATCTGGTGCCCCGTCTGGCTTCCTTGCACCTCTCTCCGGGTTCTGGCCCCCTCTGCGCAGAAGCTATTCCTGTCAACTCCCCTCTTTCACCTCAGGAGCAGAAGAGATTCACTGGAGCGCCCTCTGGCGGCATGGATACGAACGACTCTGGCAAGGAGGACAGTAGTGAGGATTTCGGTTGCAGGGTCATTGAGGAACCACCTTCTCCGACTCATGGCTAGCCTCTGCAATGCTTTCCAGGTTTTTGGTTCCAGTTTCATAGACAATTCTAGTTTTTGTAGCTTTGCAGATCAGTTGGAAAAGTGGTTTCTGAACTATGGGTTCTCTTTTTATGTTTGTTTAGTTTATATGTACTCCAAACCAGTTTCCCTCAGTGGCGCTTAAGACTTGTTTACTAGGATCGTGTTTCCCAATCTAGGCAAATCTGCACTCTTGAACACCTTGATTTCCAAACACATGCTCGCTTTCAAGGTCGACACCGTGCCTATTTTGTACCGCTACCTTACACAGAATTAGTTATCATTAGAAAATATATATTCATTTTAAATAGCGCGGGCTGGGAAGGAAGACACCTCACGCAGTCAATCAGCCAGTCCAAAATTGAATTCACAGACCTCCACATTCATAAGGCATAAATAATAATTCTCAGCATCCTTTCATTAGAAGTTTGAATTAGTTGAGCAACAAATCTACAACAGTCATCAGTTTATAAGGCAGGGGTTATGCTATCTAAGATAATGGAATATGGAACGGCGACGGTGTGGACAGGAGAGAGTAAGGAGTCGCTATTGGCTGGCTAAACCAGCAGTCCATTGACAACTTGGGCAACTCTAATTCCGGTAGCTTGTAGGATTTAGGGTTCTTCATTGTCATAGTTTCTTCACAAAACATTATCGGTTCTAGGCACTCAAACAGATTAGCTTCTTCCTCTGGTTTACCTAGAGCAGAAGGACATATTCCCCCCTTATTTTCAGTATAATGTATTGAAGAAACTCTCGTCTTTGTCATTGTGCTTGATATTTGAATGCTTTCATGAACGGTGGTTGAATGAGATTTCTCTTTGAATTTGTCCCCTGAAACAACTGGCTCTTCTCTTTGAACGTAATCCAGCATTACCCGTTCTTCAATTGATTTCTGAGAAACAGCCTTTCTGTATATCCGGCATAACACAATATCCTTCATCTGAACAAACCAATTCGAATTCCTCAGTATAACTTCAAAGAGTATAATTTGTACAAATGTCAAAATTTTCCAATACTCTCATTTTAATTTAGGATGAAGAATCATATAAAAAAATTAAAAAATTAAAACAAACAGATTTTAAGGGTGGATTTTTCTTTTCTCATACTATCTCAAGTGTGATTGCAAGTTTTAAAATCTAAAAAATAAAAATAAAATCATTTGTTTATCTTTCCTTATATCTATTCAAAAATCTATAATCAGAATTTTGTATACATATTCAAAAATCTATAATTAATATATAATATAATGCACTGGTAAACTTTTCAACTTATCTACAATTAAATTAAATGCAACTCCATTTTCCATATACATATAATCTCCTACATTAACAATTAAAAGAATAATATTAATGCAAACCTATCCACTTTATGAAGCTTGTAAAGTTATCTTTGATTATTAAAAAAAAACACTCTTTAATTTAAAAAGAAAAGAAAAACTGATTAGAAAACCTGTTGTTGCAAACTTCCTTCACCATTAATAGATCTGGCTCTTGGGGTTAAACCTCTGGCCTTTTTAAAAACAAAAATGTTACACACATGAAAGGAAAATTGATGACCTTGTGCATTGGCGGTCTGAAATCTGGCAACCTATACTCATTCATGATCCAGTCCGTTATTTGCCCCAGTGGGGCTTTTCCTTTATAAAACACCAGAATTTTCTTCAGACCGATGCACTGAAGCTGCGAGTTGCGAACTGCTCTATCTGAACCAGTAGCCTTCCAGTAACCAGAAACCGTCAATCTGTTAGGCCGAGGGCATGACTGCTTATGATCTCTTGGAACAAAGAAGAACCATTGTTTCTCCCCACCTTTATTAACCAAACCTGCAAGAATACGAAACATTTAGTTGAAAAATTTTATATAATTTTTTTTTTCAATTTGAAAATTTATGTCCGACTACAATACTGATGAGATCAAATCTCTTCACCCAACTATTAGATTATATAGAAACAGAAATAATTTATGTTAGTAAGACCAAACTTTCTCATCTAACTATTAAACTACATAAAACCAAAAATAATTTATGCCCACCTGGTAACTGCCAGGGATCATATCGATACAAATCCAAAGTTGGTATAATTATATCGAGGTCCAGTGGGTGGCCCGCTTGGACCCTTTTCTTCAGATAGAAGCCGACCAGTTCCTCTTCTGTGGGATAGAATCTGAAGCCTGGAAAGTTCATGAATTCTCCCTGCTCCATCCCATCATTGTATAGTTCTTCAGGCATGGCCATCTGATCTATTTTGAAGAGCCGCTTATACAAATTGCCTCACTATGTTCTCTATATATCTGCACAGTTTTTCGCTTATGATCTACAAGTTAGATTTGAATTATAAATTTTAAGAAATGACGAGGAAGAGGGATAGAAATTTAAAGAGGAAATCGGAGAAATGCGACGAAAGAATGGTCCACGCGTATGAGAAATATTATAACAGTGTGTCTTTTTAAAACTGTTTGCGTTCTTCCTCCGCGTGCTGATGGTCGTAGGAGTCCGATGGGTTCTTTCGTCGTAATGTCATGGAAATTTCGACGAAGCTGCAACTTTGGGTTGGATGCACTAGTAGAAACGAATAATATTTGTCACTGGCCAAAGTGATTCTCGTCATTGATTTAGGTTGACATTGCAGGTGTCAACTTCCATTTATTAATTTCATAGATTTTATTTATTAGTTTTAATATATAATATTTTATATAATTATTTAAAATTAAATTTATTTATTTATATTATATTAATGTATAATTTAAAATGGATAATATAAATATATTATATTATAAAATAATTTTATATATATTTATGAATATGTATTTATTAAAATTATTATTTTTCAATTTATATATTCTTTATAAATGTATATTTAGATAAATAATATAAGAATACTAATAATTAGAATAGCTATATAAATTAAGTGGTTGATTAACATTTATAACATCAAAACATTTATGTGCCATTTAATTTATGTAGAGTTGTTGTAATATAAATAATTGGTATATGAGTGGAGGTTGCAAATATACTATAAATTTTGAAATCATCTTTTAAAACAAGTAGTCTTTTCCATTTAAGTTAGAAATTATGTTTTGATAAAATTTGCATAGAAAATTATAACTTACATTAGTCAATGCTAAATTAAGAGTGGTCACTGGGAAAATCGAGTACTATTGTAAAAAGAACTCATAAGTTGAGATGTGAAGTTGATAAATTAATTGTTTCGTTAGGCACAAGGACTTCATAAATTTTGGTGGGTAGTAACCACTAGTAAGTCTACATACATAACTGTTAAGGAAAGCATAAATAATGGTGAGAAGTAACTCCAGGTAAATATGTGATTGCATCTTATTCCTGTGCACTGACATCTTATTTGCATCTTAATGGTGGGAAGTAACTCTGGGTAAATATGTGATTGCATCTTCTTCCTATCCATTCACATCTTATTTGCATATTATTTCTACCCATTTTTTATGCAAAGAATTTCTTAAATTACAGTGAGAAGTAATTGATGGTAAATATGTTGTTTCCCTAAGTATTAGTTATTTTCAATTATTTTATTTTTGGATGGTTTTCTAACAAAATTTAAGAATAAAAATCAATACACAAATATCTAAAAATCATGCATGAATATTAGAACCATATCCATAAATTATGACATAAAATATGTGATACAATTATATACCTAATATTATATGTACAAAAAAAACATAAAAAATTAAAATTATGATTTATAAACCATAAAAAAAAGCAATTATATACTTAAAGCGCTTCTTTGTGAGTGGCTTTGTAACCCATCTCCATTTCCATCCGTTTCCACAACCATTGGTGTAAACATTCAATAGTTGTTACATACAGCTCATCAAGAAACTACAAAGAAATTAACAACCCATTTTCACCCATGAAAAAGGAAATGAAACAAAAATAACTGTGCTTCACGTAAAGCATCACAAATGGTTCGAATTGTCACATTTTGAAAATTATAATAATCATGAAAAGCAAATGGTTCGAATGGTCACATTTTGAAAATTATAATAATCATGAAAAACGCTTCAAATACATTTGAGATATTAAATAGAATTTATCTAAAGCCTGAGGTTTTAAACAAAGTTGATCTAAAGCCTCTCTATACTTTATTATGAACTTTCTTGTTTAAAGGGTTAACTCAATAAGATAGCTATGAGTTTAAACCCAACAAATCATCTATGTAGCACAAGCTCCTCCTATAGATGAAAAACTCTAAAAAATCATATATGTAGCACAGACTCCTCATATAGGTGAAAAACTCTACAAACTATCTACGGGTAGTGGGAGCATAGCCTAGATCTATCTCAAGGCTCCATTAAGCGATAAAAATCTCTATGTCCATAAAAACTCTCTATATTTTATGTAAGATATTTTAGGGTTGCGGAGCACCTTACACAAAGTCAAGTTATTCTTGCCTTCACTTCATCTGTTGGTATGAAACAAGCAAATTCCACCAGATAAATAGAACAAATATGAGATATGAAATAGAGGCGCAACATAAACATTGTTTCTCGAGAGAAGATGAGCATAATTTAATGTCAAGGATCCCACATTTGGGATCAATTCTTATTGCAGTCCCTGGTTCACAATTTCCGTAGACAAAAAGGCCTAATCCTTGGCCATCTACCCACATTTTCGCTCCACCAAAACAAACCCAAATTTCACATCACAAAGAGCTACAACTGCTTTCTGTTCTCAGAGAATACTAAGACTCTCCAACTCCATCAAACAATAGCTCTTGGCTCATCGTTGAATGAAAGTGTGACTTGTCAATATATGTTGTATAGTCGAAGTGACAGAATGATAATCATTAATTCTCACTCCAAATGCTTTGGTTTCGTTAAATGATTGAACTAGAACATGGAGCTTCAGGGTTGCACATCAATCCTCATAGGTAGAGATGGACACTGTTGAAAGCCAATTCCCTTGCATGCCTTCCACAACCATTTATCTTCCATGTCGATCAATTTCTCAGATAACCACAAACTTCTCTTACATGCCCTACAATGGAAAAACAATATTCATGGCAATCCATCACAAGAATGAGGGCCAAATGTATACATGGAAACGACTAACAAACAAAACCCTGAAACTTCAAACTCATAAGCATTGCATTGAGTTGAAGAGGATGAGAGAAACATGAACGTTCTAGAATGAGAATAGAGCATAATGAGATTTCCTTCAACAGGAATGACGCTGGTGTCGGTCACTCCATATTTAAGGAATGATGCTGGTGTCGATCACTCCATATTTAGGGATGTGATTTATAGGGTGATGCATTGTGAACAAATTATGATCGTCAAAAACAATAGTTCTGAGAACCATGGAGATAAGGGAGAAAGTATTAACACCTAAAAGGGGAAAAACAAGTGCTAAGTTTGAATTTGAATTTGGTATGAGAAAAATTCGATTAGTTAAAATTCAATTCCGTAAAAAGTTGGCAGTACAAAAAAAGGATTTTTTCAAAATTTCAAAATATTGAGCTTAGTAATTTTGATATCCAAAACTTTAAAGATTTCTCCAAAAAAAAAAAATCAATCATAACAAAGTTGCATATAAAATTAGATATCAAGATTAATAGAAAGAACTTGTCAAAGAAAATGACTCAAAAAATTAGAGGTCCAAATTCTCAATTAATTAACAGTAATGAATGGGGTTGTTTCCTAATAATACAAGTAATTTCCTAATAATTAACTGAAAAAACATAAATTAAAAATCATTTGAGCAGAACATTGGACTACAAATACACAACTGAAGTCTAAAAATATAAAATTAATAATATTTTTAAAAATAATTACTTTGAGGATAAAAATTTTAAATAACAAGATAAATAACTAAAAATCTATATATAAAATGATATCTAATATTTTTATATTTTTTTTTAATTTAATTTTTATTAAAAAAATTATATTTAATATAAAAATTAAAGCCATCCAAAAATAAAGAACACCATACATCACTTTGTTTAGATCCCCTAAAAAAAATGTATGAACATGCACCATGTGATGAAATCATTAATTACCCTGTATTTTAATTTTCTTTAAATCTCATTATTTTAATTTGAAAAAACATGAAAATTATTTTTCATTTTAGGAGTTCTAGGTTCGAAACTCATCAACATGTCTGTAAAGGAAGCAGACTCATCGTCTTCGTTGAAGATGAAGGATCTCTTTGGATTTTAACTCTTGCCCTTAGATTAATGGCTGGATCAAACCAAAGCAACAAATTTTCGAATTCTTCAGCTCGATATAGACGGATTGGTAACTATGATGAAAACCAATGTCTATGGCCCCTCCTCCAAATGCTTTTGGTAACCATCATGGATTGGGGTCGTGATTATGCTGGTAGTGGTTCAAACAGAACTAATAACCAACTTTCAAGTTATAACACTCTTTTATCTTGCATTTTACTAGTGAGTGAGTTTAAATGTATTCTTAAAATTAATGTTGAAATGTACTCTAACATTAGGAAAAAACTATTTTGAAAATATTTAATCATCAACACCATTTTTTGCAATAAGCAAACTATGGAAAAAAGAGGAGGATAATATTCTCTAGATCAGGGATGGTTATGAATAAGTCTAAAATAAAAAATATCTCCTTTTAAATATTTTTTAAAACATTTAAACATTTGATATGTAGCCAAAGCTTTAGCTTCAACTTCATTTCAGAAAGTTACCGTACCTCAAATAAGTGTATAAACTTATTTCTATTAATAACATGATGTAATGGTTTAGTTTTAAATGACTAGTGCTAAGTTGTACTTTTATATCATGTGAAAATGGATTTCATATAAACCTAAAAATGCAATTATTTTTAATGTGGATAATTCTTATATTGTCAATGTTTTATAGTGAAGGATTTTTCAACAAGTCTTCATAGAGAACTTGAATTTGGATTAACTGAATAAAGAAATTATTGACAAATTTAGTTTTCCATAAATTTAAGTTGGGACATTTAGAGCCTTTTACAATAATGTTTGGTGAGTATTTTTTGATACAACAATGCTGCATCATGCATTTTAAAGCTAGGAAGCTTAAATGCCCTTTTGAGTTATCACAAAGTTTAAAATCCCTTTATATTTTACAGGAACAAGAGGTAACACGAATATATAGAGGAATTTTAAGCCTATAGAAGAGGAAAATATTTTCTGAAGGAGGTGAATGACAAGTGACATAAAAAAATATCTAAGCCTTTGTAAGCTTGCACTCCTGACCTTCCTCTCTCTAACACTAAAATTTTCCCTCAAAAAATAGATAATTTCAATCACCAACCCTGCTATCAACCTAACACAAAGTCTCATTATTGTCGAAGAAATGTTATATTCTTCTGAAGCCATACACTGACCACATTTCCCTAAATACTCTAGAGATAGAGAGGATAATAAAAACAAAAATATTCACACCTCGCACATAAAAAAATAGAGAACGAAATCACCTATAGGATGAACACATCACTAAGAAATAACATAAATTCTAAATTTATTTTCAATCCCTGACTTGTTTTTATTCCAACTCTATTAGCCAAAGTCATAATTCTATCTCCAACACCATAATCATTAACAAGATCTAATTCCCATATGTCAAACATAGTCTAGCTAACAACTAATTCGTTGTAAGGAGTGATGAATAAATGATCTACCAATTTGGTCCTACCTCAAGCCTCCTTATCTCCTCTTGGACCAACTGTTATATCAACATAGATTTCTGCCCATACAAATTCTTCCTCCTCACAGGGAACCCTAGTTGAGCCCTCTAAAGAAAACTTAGCCAAATGCTTTGCACCACCAAAATAGAAACTAGGAAATTGCATGAATTTTCCAAAAATAAAAAGAAACAATCCCCTTTACCTTGCCTACTACCACCATATCTAAGGGTGTGTAATATCCCGAGGATCAAAATTTTAAATAAAACAGCACATCTAGGTATTTCATATAAAAACACAGAACACAATAGATATAAGAGATTGAAGCCCACTTGTGAATCCTAGATGGATCCACCACATAAAAATCACCGCGAGGTTTTCGTCCCGAGATCACTGACAGAACTGGCCAGGCCAGGTTCTCAACCCAAACATAATAAAATAGATAATCCAGAATGCCCTAAATGCCTAGATTCTCTCCCCTTTTATAGGCTTGATGGGTCAATACCATGGGAAAATACCATCAAGAAATTTCATGGGTCAATACCATGGATTAATACCATGGGTCAATTCTATACACTTTGACGGGATCAAGAAAGGGGATATTACAAATCCTCCCGCCCAAAGATTGCTTGTCCTCAAGCGATCCACTTCTATCCATAACAGAAGAATTTGTACATGGATACCAAGATCCCATACAATCTGATGTGCCCTCCATTTTGAATGGTCCTGAATGGATCCTTCAATACCTGGATCCCAAGAAATCCTTAGACCAATCCTTCCCGGAATAGATTTACCTGAATCCCAAACAATCCTTTGGCCAATCATTTCCCCAATGGATTCTCCTGGATCCCAATGCCACCTAAATCCTGGGACCTATGGGTTATGGTACCATTTTAACCCTCCATCGTTGTCCGCACCAAAGGGCCCAAGCTGCAATATGCCCTCGGCTGTGAGTATCCTCCAAAGAATCAACCTATCGATAGAATACCAACTCATAATCTCTCGCCAATCCAGACTTGGGGAGGGATGAATATCTGCAAATCTACTATGTTGATGTTGTTCGATGCTCAATTCATGCTTCTCTACTTGGTTACCCAACCTGATGCAGTTGGAGAACTCTTCCCTTCTCTTCCCAATGTATAAAGGTGGGTTGTTGGTGTTGCAAGCCTTATCTATGTATTCCTGTAGAGTGTTGCTATGGGACTCCCGATTGTACTCCTCATGCAGCCTTGTGAGGGACTTGAGATTTTCCTCAATACTAGACAGCTTGGTCGATGATTTGGCAAATTTCCCTATGAGTTCCTGTAAGACAGTGTCTCGAACTGTCCAGACTCTTTGCTTCAACAACATAAGATCTGTCTTGAAATGCATGATCCTCTCCTCATTTGATTCTCCTTGAGTGTATTCATCCTGGACCTCTTCACATGTGAGGATGAGTTTTCCATCCTTTCTGGTTGTCAAACATGGATGTACTGGTGGACTGTTGTCTATACCTGATTGCCCATACTCTTTATGGATGTCCTCCATTGTATTTATAGATTCAACTACCACATCATCAGGAGGAATTGCATCTTTCCTTTCGTCATGTAATTTTTTAGGTTGACTGATCAGCTTGTCCTGCAAGTTTCTCTGAAGAGCATGGTGTTGTTGTTCACCATTTGTATTTGACTGCTCAGATCCTTCATAGGCCCTCTCTTGAAAACCAACGAACCCATCTATGGATGAATCCCCATGATCTGAAGAAGTCTCTAATTTTGCTATCCTTGTTGCCTCCTTATTATCTGGACATGAATGGTCAAGTGCCCAAACTCCCTTGCATAAAAAGAATAAGCCTTTCCTCCTTAGTTCATTTTTGTTGTCTCCACAAATTTTTGTTAGTTCCTCCTTGGTTAACTTCTTTCTAAGTAGTTTGATGCTCTGTTTGATCAACCCCTCAGCTAGTTCATAAGCAGCAGGTGATGCAATTAGCTCCTTCCTCCAAATGGCAAACAATTTGAATCTCAATTGTTCGCAGATGGCCCTATCTTCTCCTAAGATCGGAGACATGATCTTTTGCATGTCTGTTTTGATGTAGTTTGGATGAGACGTTGTAATTCCATTGCATAAGTATTGGAGCATCTGAAGGATTAAATCATCACACTCTAGATCCAGCATAAGCATACCAAATCTGAATTTCTCCATGCATTCCAAAATTTTTCGCTTCTTGTAAAAAGTAAGAACGGTGGTGTTGTCCAACCCTTGGAGTGCTTCTACCATTACCTGAAAAATCCTCCTCATGATGTCATCATTGTAGGGAAAAAGTGGTGTTGTTAAGGCTATGATTTTACTGAGACAGGAAGCGACAGTGAGTCTAACATTTTCACAATAATGTTCCAAGAATATAGGTTGTATCAAAGCAAGCATGGATGGCTTCAAGGCCCAACTTGACCCTTCCCATTCTGATTTATCTATCAAGCTCAAAGTCGCATCTAATGTGTCTAGTTGTAGGAGAACATCTAGTTGTAGGAGAACATATTTAGACTTTGTACCCTGCAATTTGGATCCAAGTTCGAAGAGACACTTGCTTGTTACATCTTCCTTCCAGATATCTTTTGACTGCTGAAGGATAACATGGACCTTTGAAGAGAAATTCCTGTCGCTCTGTTCTTGCTTATGATTTGTATGTTGTTGCCATCTTTGATCCAGAGAATCGACTGATATGTCATTATGTTGATTCTTGTGGCGTTTCCAAAAATAAAATGACGACATTGGCATCAATGGATCTCAATACTTAGCTAATGAGAAACCTGGGAATGATCCCTGTCTAGCAATAATTTTCCAACCTTTCAACAATGACCATATTTTCAAGAAAGATATGAATCTTCCATACACTTTGTAATATCCCCTTTTCTATTATATATATCATATGGATCTGCCTTGTCGGGACTTCACTTGGCTCCAAGGCTCTCAGCACTATTCATCTGCAATTCCGACAACCCTAGTTGGGAAAGCGGCCCTTCTCAGCTGTTGACTCAAACGACCCTTCATTGAGACAGAAGCACTATGATGGGTGTAGCTTTTCTCACCCAACTATCAAACATGTATGGGCTCTATCCTGCTCCATGATGAATCTAAACTTCTGATTCAGTTGCCTGCATGAGTATTGAATCTGATACTTCAATCTGGGATCATCAGCGGACAATGACGCTATTGACAAGCCTTGAACCTTTGCCATAGATCGATCTTCACAAATTACATTCCCAACCGCAACAGACATCATAATCTTTGGCACATGGATAAAAAACCTTTAATCACCTTGCCAACGTGTCCACAATTGCACCCACAGCTCGTCTGGCATTTTTCTAACTGGCTGGTGGTCTCTGGTGCTTTTGATCAATGCTAGCTCACTTGTCCTCTAGCGAACTCGTCAGTCTTGGCTACTTTGTTGGCTGCGGGAGGAAGCTCCCACAATGTGGTAGCCACAGTCATTCAGCGTGCAAGAGGGGGACGTTGTCACAAGTTCAAATCCATCTTGATCCACCGATGCCACCCTCGGTGCTTCACAGCGTAATAGCTCTCCCTCGGTGCGAGTGGATTCCCGACTGTGAAAATCGATCTATTCTAAAATTTGATTCTCAACTTGCAACAGAGATCATAAAATTGTCATGACTGTACTAACTCAGCTCTTTCGGATTCACAAATTTTCTACCTCAGAGCAGGTATATTCTGCCTTTAAAAAAAAACAGAATTTAGTCTGCCAAATATTTAAACCATGGCTTTAACAAATTCGACCTGTGGCATGCAACACATCTGTCACAAATTTTTAGATAAATTTGCGGTTGTAAATATTTAGCCTTGTTCTCTGTCAGAGGTTCTTGATTCTGGTAGATAAAGCCAGATCTAACCTCGAAACCCTTTACCTTAACTTTTCTTCATCAATTCTGGATTTTCTGTTAGAAACCCAAAAACTATAAGACAACTTCACCGGTTTCAATCTTTTTAAAGTTTGCCTCCACAATTAAAAATTATACCTGCCAATCAACTCAATGGTGGACAAGTAATTTCTATACAATGTTCAATTAGGGTAGTTATGGAGAACCACCGAAATTGATGAGATTCTAGCTAGGGTGATTATGAAGGATCGCCGAAACTAGTACTCTTAAAACCCTCAGGCTGGCAAGAAAAACCATCTCTGATACCACTGTAATATCCCGAGGATCAAAATTTTAAATAAAACAACACATCTAGGTATTTCATATAGAAACACAGAACACAACAGATATAAGATATTGAAGCCCACTTGTGAATCCTGGATGGATCCACCACATAAAAATCACCGCGGGGTTTTCGTCCCGAGATCACTAACAAAACTGGCCAGGCCAGGTTCTCAACCCAAACATAATAAAATAGATAATCCAGAATGCCCTAAATGCCTAGCTTCTCTCCCCTTTTATAGGCTTGATGGGTCAATACCAACAAGAGATACCATGGGAAAATACCATCAAGAAATGTCATGGGTCAATACCATGGGTTAATACCATGGGTCAATTCTATCCACTTTGACGAGATCAAGAAAGGGGATATTACAGGGTGGTTAAGCTTGTATTGTATTTTTCCTTTCTAACCTCCAAGTAGACTATTGTATTAAAAACAACATCATCAACTATCACATTCCCCTCAAGAATTTAAGAATTATGCATGTAAACCTCTATGATTACATGAACCCTCTTGATGACCATCCAACATCATGTGGATTGCATCATCTATGGTATCTTCATATGAGTGAAATATACCCACATTGTGCCATAAAACCTTAAACATGTTGACATTAAAAACTCATCCTTTCCATTTCTTTCTGAAGTACCAAACTACCTCCAATATCTAATTTTCTCAATACACTATCACAATTTCACTCATCAATAAAACCAAGGAAGAATCAAAGTCCATTTCTTGATGAAACAACCCACACATTCATAATAATCTCCAAGCTAGAGGCATATCATTTCCCCACAACCCACCTTATTTCATAATGGCCAATAAATTGTTCGTCGCAGACTTGGATTCCATTTCACACAATTAACCCATTATTAAATTTCCCATTACACTGTGCAAGGGGCTTTAAAATTTGAATTTTATTAATTCTATGTGTTCCTTATGCTAATGTGGTGCCATCTTTAGCTAAGGAGTCAATTAAAGAGTTATGTTGTCTTAAGATATGATGAAAATCATAAAATAATATCATTTTTAGAATATTTCTAATCTTCTTAAAGTTTGTTTTTAAACCCAAGTCTTTTGAGATATTTTTCTTTATTACACTCTCAAAAATGAGCTATGAATCCCTAACAATTGAGAGACTAGAAATCTCACTGTCTCTGGAAAGCATTAGTCCTTCGAGAAAGATGTATACTTTCACACGATTATTTGATCAACGTCATAATCTCATAAGTAAGTTAATTTTATTTTTCATTACGCAGAGAATAACATTGATTGAGAGTTTTTAGAGATGCTCATATTTATATATAGAAGACATAATATATAAATTAAAGATTGATTAAACCATATAAGCTAAACTTATTACAAAAGTCTATATTTTAAATTATGAAATAAATAAGTTTAAATTGAATATATCAAAAATTTCAAACATTAAAACTCATTACAACCATATTATAAAACATTATTTATTAAAGCATTATATAATATAATATTATATTAATTTAGTCAAAATAAAAATAAAAATTCTACAATAATAATTAAAAATAAACTAGTAAATTTAGATTTAAAATAAATCTAAACTAATTTTATTGTAATTGAACTTTCTTCAATATTAAAACTTTTACATTTTTTCTTAATAATTTTCATCACTTTAAATATACATGTATATGCTTAAAAATGAAACAAATTACAAATCATTTAAAACTCTTAAAATTGAAACTCTCACAAGGAAAGGAACATTTACCTACTCTGACAATTAATTAGATAGCCATAATAAAAATTAATACTTCCAATTAAAGTAACATATCCCTCACATATTTTCAACTCAGAGATTTGACTATTTCTTTTTCTCTGCATTTACAAGTTACACGAAAATGTATTCGGAAAGTGTTTCGGACAATTTATTTCAATGATTGAAGGCTTAGTGGAGGCGGCTTGGGGATTTCTCGCGAAGGATACTCTTAAGTGAAAACAAGGATGGCTGAATGCCTTGCCTTGAGCGGGAGTTCGAGGTGAAGACTAGTAGAAAAAATTTGAAATAAACCAAGCCTAAGAGAGTCATGTTTTTCACAGAATAAAATATTTTTTATAATTAATATTTTTTTGATGTTAATTTTCAATCGATTCCATCTCTCGATTCCAGCTATTCTTTTAACATTTTTAATGCTAATTATCGATCGATTCCATCCGTGTATTCCAGCTATGCTTTTAACAATGAACGTGACATTGGATTTGAGATATACCATTAAACTTTTGCATTTCCACCAGAAAATGATGTTGACATATAACAAAAATCATGTGAAGCTTTATGGCTTTGGAGAAATAAGGTCAAAGTAAGATCGTAACAATTTTTAGATGTGTAGGATGTTTTGTTTTTTACTTTAAAAAAAAATTGTGGATGTGTAGTGGCCACGTCTGTGGAGGAAGAAGGTGAAGGAACTTAAAAAAGACCCGCCTCTACTTGGCTCACGAGTATGACTGTCAACGAACGGCACCTGCCCCATGTTCCCAATTGCCAGTAAATAACGCAGAAGGAAGTTTTTGCAGGTCTCTACATATTCGCCAAATGTTCGGATCAGATTGAATCTATGTTAGAAGGAAGTTTTTGCAGGTTTTCATATATTGGCCAAATGTTCAGATCTGAAATAAGAGGTGATTGAACCTATGTTTGAAAGGATTGCATTGGTAATGTTCGAGGGATCTCTGTCTCCGCCGGTGAAACAAAAGAGAAAGGTTGCAGGGTTCTACTAAGTTAAAAGCCATGGACGTTAGGCCGCGGGTTTTCCCTGCACTTTTTTTAATGAAGTTCTTCATTTTATTGGGATGTGGGAAAGGAGAGCAAGGAAAGGAATTAGTTGTCTCCTCTACTCGGTTGAAAAATCTGGGTTGGAAGGTTGGGAATAACACTTACTTGGTTTCTCCAAATGGTACATTCTGTGTTGGCTTCTATAATGTTTCGCCAAATAATTATGCTTTTGTTGTATGGTATGCCAACGATCTTCAGAGAACCGTGGCATGGATGGCTAACAGAGATCATCTCGTAGGCTACAATTCTTCCTTGACACTACAGAATGGAAATCTCACCTTAACTGATTCTTATGCTCAAGGGAGAATATGGACTGCGCCCATCAACACTTCCAATGGAATGGGTATGGTTTTGTTATACTCGGGCAATTTGGTTTTCAATACAAGCACGAAGAAATATGTTTGGCAGAGCTTCGACTCTCGTACTTTTACTCTTCTTCCAACACACAATTTCTCCCAGACAAGTAAGTTTTCTGGATTTTTCTGAGGCAGTACTCCAAATATAGAGACAGTGCCGAAATATTCAACTTGGATATTCTGCTTAATATTTCAGGCGGGGGACCAAAGAGATTCACATATGCGGAGCTGAAAGCGGCCATTAATAATTTCAGCAATGAAGTAGGCAATGGAGGATTCTGGATGGTGTACAGCATTCTTCTACTCGATCAGAGACAGATTGCAGTGAAGAAGCTCAAGGGTGTATCTCAAGGCGAAGCCCAATTCTGGGCAGAGGTGACAATTATAGGGAGAATTCATCATGTCAACCTTGTTCGTATGTGGGGTTTCTGCACAGAAGGTGAACACAGACTGCTTCTGTACGAGTATATACCAAATGGGTCATTAGACAAATATTTGTTCGATAAGCAGCGCAAGGGAAAAACAGTTGGGTTGGACTGGAGCTCACGATATCGAATATCAGTTGGAGTAGCGAGAGCCATGGCCTACCTGCATGAAGGTTATCGGAGTAGCGTGGTAAGTAATAATTTGGCAATCGCCATTATCAGGTTTCACCGTGCAGAAATTATTTGTTTACTCTTAGCATTGATATACATTTCTAGAAGAGAAACCTCATAAACAAAGTATTACATAAAAAATATCACTCTTTCTCTTGGAATTTCGCATAGCTTTATAAGTTAGGAACACATGTCCAGAAAAAGGCTTAAAATGCAAATGATGGTTCAAGCAAACAATAAACTGGTTGCAACGAAAGAACCCTTGCTTAATTTCAAACAGGGAACTTGACTTAAAAAAAACCTGGAATTTTACAGAGTTTGAACGCAAACCTCTAAATTTAGTCTTTTTGGCTTATTTTCTAGGTTAATTGCTATGGACAAGTGGAAAGCTCCACGACTACCATCAAATTGGCTGTGTAAGAATTTCACAATTGCCATTATTAGGTTTCACCTTGCAGAAATTCTTTATTTACTCTTAGCATTGATATACATTTCTAGAAGAACAAAATAATTTGATAAAATTCGATTCTTATTGCCAAGACACGGTCGTTTCCTTCCTAGAAACCACTGGAACGCATTTTACAACTTACAAGTCGAAGCTTGTGCTGTGAGCTGCCAAGCTTGCGGATGTCTCTAAGAACAGTGTTCATGGCAGTTTTCCTGTGGCCATTCATCCAGTTGTCAAGAAAATAAAATAATGTCCCGAGTTTTGTAAAAATAATGTTTATCCTCGTTAAGTGGTGAATTACGTCTTCATGGGGAAGGCGCCACACCCACGTATTTTGAAAAACAATTTTTGGCATGCATACAATGAAAGCGCATGTATACGACAAATCGCTATGCAAATATATGTTTTCAATTTTAAACATAAAATGTTAACCATTAATGTTAGCATTAGTCAATTAAATCCCAAACTGTATCTATCACTTTAGACTTATCCTAAGTTTTCTTACATTTTTCCTTGATAGGAGGCCAAATAAGACCTTTAAAATTCTTATTGGTTTAAATAACGGCTGAGTAAAGTTCATTGGCTGAGTAAAATATGGTTTAGCACTTTATAGTGTTAGAAATGTTGTCATTGATGGCAAAGGAGGTAGCAAAGACAGATACAGACAAAGGAGACAGCAGCAGAAGCAAAGGAGAAGACAACAGAAAAGAATAGAGGAAGAAGAAAAAAGAGAAGCAAGAAGCGCAAAGGAGACAGGCGGAAGAAGACTGATGAATTGTAACAGTCGAACAGTAGGGTTGCAACAGAGCGGAAGCAACAGCAGAGACAGAGAAAGGAGACAGAGCATCAAAAGAGGCAAAGCAGCAGAAGCAGAGCCATTTACAAAGGATTGGGAATAAACATGTGGGTTAGTGGAAATGTGCGTTATAATAAGCGGAAGTGCCGTGTTGAGGCATATAACGAAAACAAGACGGGTTTATATATAACATAGTTTGAATTGAGATTATATACAACGAAAACGTGACAATCTTTATGAAACAAAACGGAATTGTGAGCAGAAGCGGAACCACGAGCGGAGTGAACAGTAAAGGCGGGTTTCCGGTTTTCATCGCACCGCCTTCGTCGGGCAAGCGGTATTCAAGATTTCGGAGCGACTCCATACGCTGTCTGACACGTGGCCTCAAGTGATTTCGGAAAACCACTCTCATCGCGCAATATTTTTCGTGCATTTAAGGCAAGCGATATCTGTTGGATCAGCCGAAGCAGTGCGACGGGAATATAACCGTTGGATCGTGATCGAAGTTACATAGAGGTATGTTAAATGCTGGGGCCCGAACATTATAAAGGTTAGTGCTGGGACTTGATCTACGCCAAGGTTTATTTATGGGCTTTAACATTTGAGTTAGGAAGGATGTATATATATATATATATGTGGATACATTGCGCCTAATGAAAAGGCCAAGGTTATTATCGCCGAAAGTCAGGTTTAATCAAAGTCGAAGTTTATATTCCAAGGCATGGATCATTATAATAAACCGAATGGACAGATGAGGTTATTAACCTTTGTGGGACCCCCCTATATATTATTCCGAGAATCATAACCCAAGCCAGAGGATATATATAAAACTTATTCCGAGAATCATTACCCAGCTGGAGGATACATTAAAGCGGAAGCAGACGCCTATATATATGCAGTGCCTTATCTATGTTGCACCTTATCTGCAAAGGTCCAAACCATATATATATTTATACGGTGCGCAATATATAAAGGTAGGGTGCAATGCAGCGTGGGCCTGACAAGCAATGTTGGCTTTAAACCATTGGCAAAAGCATACTTTATGATAAATAGAATGGACAGAAGAGCTTTTATTGACCTTGTGGGACCCGTATGAATTGCATCGAAGAAAAACTTAGCAGCGGAGCATGACAATAGAAGTTGCGATTTTGATTGAAGTTCCGGACCCGATGGACATATAAACTGTAATTCATACATATTTTAGTTCTGGTAAACAGTGATTGATCGCATTCGAGCATCGGAGTATAAGAATATCGGAACAATGCAAATACAAATTGCGATTGCGATAAGTTCCGGACCCGATATGGTTTAAACAACGACTTTATATGTTTGAGTTCCAGTCTAATCGCATCGGGACAGTTAAATGAACAGTGATCAATCGCAATTGGAAAACTCTGGAGAAGGCTCATCGCATCGGAGCATAACAAAATTTCGGATGGTGGGCCTGAAAGGGCATTTGTTATGTATTAACATGATTCTTTATTGTTATAGTGGACGTGGCAGTTTGTTTGTTAAAACTTTGTATAAGTATGCCGAGAGTTGAAATTACGTTATATATATATATATAAAACGTTGATATAAAAAACACAATTACAAATGTATGGCATACGGCCGTTACCCTGCGACATTGAATAAGGAAACAAATAGAGCTGAAAGGGATAAAGACACAGTCAGAGAAAAGACAAATGCGCAGCTAGCCAAGAGACTGAATGAGTGAGATGGATTTTTCATTGTAATTGAATGTAAATGATTTTAATTTATATTGTTGTAATGCATTGGCAAGTCTCCGGAAGAGAACAAATTCCCACTTTAGTGTTAAATTGGTACCTACAGTTATATTTTTCTGAGTGAGCCGAAAATAAATGAGAAGGTAGAAGACTAAGAGGTATGGTTATCCATTTTGAATTCCTTGAAGAATACAAACAGTCATCAGGAATTCTCTATAAGTAATATCATCTTGATATGCATAGAGAGGTTAGAGAGAGTAAGAATGGAGAATTAAAAGTATAGAAGATTGAGGCAGAGAAGATAAGGAAGAGAGGAGCAGAAAGAGATGCTACAGAACAGAGTTGATATCTGAGGTAAATCAGTAAACATTTCTTGTGATAAATTGAGGAAGTTGGAGCTTCCCTATCAAGTTGAAGCTTGATAGCTATCAGTTGTAGCTGACTAAGGTTGGAGCCTCCTGTAGGTTGGTGCCTACAGAAAACTTGAAGGGATTTGGAGCTTCCTTGCAAGTTGTAGCTTGCAGAATTGAGGTTGGATCCTCCTGTAGGTTGGTGCCTGCAGAAAAACAGTGGTGAGAGGGAGTTGGAGCTTGCCTTTGCATCACAACAATAATAAGATGTGGTTTTCTCCCTTTATGGGTTTCCACTTATATCTGTTGTCTCTATCTGTGTTTCCTGTGTGCTGAGATGATTTATCAAATCTGCTTAATGTTTGATGCTCTCATAATAAGTTTAATGTCACATTAATTTAATACTTGCTGCAACATATTAAGACTATTCATATACAGGTTTGAATACAAAATCTAGTTCTAAATAGTGATGAAATTTTAAAATCCCTATATTGTGTGTTAGTGAAAATTCACCCCTCCCCATATGGGTTCAACTAAGAATTCAACAATTGGTATCAGAGCCAGGTTCTTTTTGTACCAGTTTAACCACTGAAAGGAGATCCTAGGCCCCCAGGATGGCTAGTCAAGAAGGAAGCTCAACCAATAAAGCCCCTTTCTTCACTGGTGCTAATTATGCCTTCTGGAAAATTAGAATGAAAGCATACATTATGTCTCTAGGAATAGAGGTATGGGCTTCTGTAGAATTTGGATATGCCCCAAAGGAAACTGACCAAGAAAGAGAAGCTAAACAAGAATTTGTAGAAAATGCAAAGGCCATGAATGTAATCTTAAGCAGACTTTGTGAGGCTGAATTGATCAAAATAATGCATAGTAAAACTGCCAAAGATATGTGGGACACTCTAAAGAATATCCATGAAGGAAATAGAAAGGTAAAGACTGCCAAACTTCAAGTATATAGAGCCCAGTTTGAAAATTTAAAAATGAATGATGACGAAGATATTGGCAGCTTCTTCTTTTAAGTTGCAGAAATTGTTAACAATATGAAAGCTCTTGGAGAAAAAATACCAGAAAGTATAATTGTGCAAAAGATTCTAAGATCTCTTCCATCCAGGTTTAATCCCAAGGTGTCTGCAATAGAAGAGACAGCTGATTGGGAGACCTTGACCATGAACCAGCTACTTGGAAATCTAATAGCATATGAGATGAGGCTCCCATAGAAGAAGCCAAGTATGAGGGAGGCAGCCTTTAAAACAGAAAAGAAGAAAGAAGAAGAGGAAGACATATGCTCTTGCTCAGATGAAGAAGAGAAAAAATTTGTCAAGAAACTGGATAGAGGCTTAGGTAAATATAAAGGTAAACTTCCTTTCAAATGCTTTAACTGTGGAAGAGTTGGACACTATGCTGCTAAGTGTTCTCACAAGAAAGTAAGGAATCGAGCTCAAGAATCAGAGAAAAATACATCAAAGAACTGGCAGAAAGGAAAGAAGTTCAGCAGAAAATACTTCTATTCTCAACAAGACAATAGTACATCTGAAGACTCAGATGAACCTTCAAGTGAAGAAGGAACCTCTGAATTTTTATTGATGCCCATAGAAGAACTTGAAGGTCTCCTGCTAGAAGATGAAGAAGAAGAAGGTGAAGTCGACCTTGAGGGGGAGCTAAGAAGTGCTCTAGAAGAGATTGATAGACTCAAGCTAAAATGCAGAAAAAAAAAGGACATTCTCCTCAAGTATGTACGAGAAGAACAGAATTCAGAAGTCCTCATGTAAATTTGTAATTGAAATCCTGTTTTTCATGTATTTCACATTTTTCGTGTAGTGAGGTACATAGAAAGTATGCAATATGGGTATTCCTTGGATGAGGAATCAAATTTGGCATCCAACGAGTGTTCCTTCGCAAAATTTGAGTAAACCAATATGGAGATAAGTTGAAAATACTAGTTGAAAAAGTAGTTTTTTTCTTTTTCTCCCTCTAAAATTTGATGATGTAATCTGATTATATTTTAATATTTCCACTATTATTTTATATTTCCTTAGGAGGCCCATTTTAGACCTCAAAATTTCCCTAATGCGAGCCTCGGTTATTTCCACTCTTTTTTTGCTCTCATGACTTCAATAGTCCCTATTAAAGTGTCCATAATCATTACACTTAAATATTTTAACCTTGGAGGCATCTTTCTTCTTGGACTTCCCAAACTTTCCCTTCCTCAGCTTCTTGACTCTTGCAATAAAATATTGATATTTTTCGTTTTATCCAATATAATCCTTTTCCTTCATCCTAGTTTCTTCAAAGATACGTTGAGCCCACAACATATCAAAGGAGTTGAATCTTTCTTATAGTATATACTTGTTTCTAAGCTGCTCAATTCTTGTGGCAATGAATTTAGTGCACAGATGGTTATTTTTTAATCATAAATTGTTTCCCCAAGCCCCTACAAGTGATCTCTTAATTAAGAGATATTCATTAGAAAGGATGTCATGTATTCATCCTTTGACTTCTTAATTTTATATATTTTATTTTTGAAAGACATATTTTGTCCTAATGTACTCATAGAGCAACAATTCACTAGTTTTTCATACATAGCCTTAGAAATCTTCAAATTTGCAACAAATGGAACAATAAGATCCTTAATGGATTTAATAATGATCCTTTGTGTCGTAACTTCTCCTTTATTATATTTTTCTAGTTCTTGATTATTTTCTTTACTAGGTTCAATGACTTTACCAGGTACATACTCCATTACTTCATGCTTTGTAAGTGTTAGGTCAATCCTTTTCTTCCATGCTAGGAAATTTGATGAGTCAATGAGCTTATTTCTTTCATTGCAAAAAGAACTCATATGACTTGTAGATTTAGACACATAGTAACAATATGATACTTACTTGTCAGTCAAAATCCTTCCTTCTCCAATGATGTCTCCATCTATATTGAGGCTTTCAATATTTTCAAATAGACTTCAATAGCTTGAAGAAATGATATGATGCTACCAACTTCCTTCAAGGATATCTTCCAATGATCCTTTGAATAGATCTCCTTCCAATCTACTTATTTAATTTTATGATATCTTGATTTAGTATTATGCACAAATATTCCCATAGCGAACCCTTCTTGTGTCCACAAGATGATCCTTCCAGCTATCTTCTTGTTCACCTTAGCTCAAATACCATGTTGGAAAAATGCAATATCGAAGTTATTAATTTCAATTTTACCTAACCTTAATACTTGTTTTTGAGCTTTTATTATTCTTCTTTCATTCTTTTATTAGATCATTATCATCAAAAAATTATAGAGTAAAATCAGTTAAATATAGTGGAAACAGATATTAAGCTCCAAGCCAAGGAAAAGCCCAAGGGGAAAACCCAGAAAAATATTCTCTTATTATAGAATTTGATTCAAATGATACAATGAAGACCTAAACTCTAGACCAAATCCTCCTCCAAGTAAAAATTCAACCCTTCCAAGAGAATCATATCACATAGCTCAATCCATCATCAACCATCTTCTAGTTGCAATTTCGACCACAACTTTGACCCTGCAACTTTGGCCCTATAGTAGTTGCAGAAAACCTTAATCTCACTTCTTCAAGAGATCCTTATTTGATCAAGACAAATCCTTCCAATTTCAACGAGGTCAATACAAAGTATTCCTTCTCCCAAAAACTTCATATTGTAATTCATCCTACTGTAACTTAGATACGAAATTTCAACCTCCTTTATACCTGCAGAAACCCTAGAATTTTGCACATGGGAGAGAGATAGAGCCCAAAAACAAGTTTTTCTTTGACTTCCTGGATTCCTTTTTCCTTATAGATCTTCACTCCTCCTTTGTTGCCTCTTCTAGCCTTATATTAAATTTATTCTCTTGAGACTGAACTTGAGATGAAGAGTGCCAAATGAGGTTGAACCTACTCCTTTATATAGCCTTTCCCAGCAGTCAAATTTCCCTCTTTTGGCCAATTTGAAGCTTCTAGGGACAAATTTTACTCTTGAGGTTTCTACGACTTTATAGACCCAAAATAAATTCTTTTACAAGATATATTTTTCATGGAAAGGTCTTTTAAACATGACATTAACTCTCTTGAATCATGAAAATAAATCCTTTGGCCTAAGAAACCCTATAAACATGAATAACATGTTTTTTCCTACAATACCATCAATAAAGAGCATTAAACTCATGCTTTTAAATAATTAATTTTTATTTTATTCTCTTTTTTTTTACATAAGGTACATATTGAAATTAGTACAACAACAATTATGAAGATCGAAACTAGTTACTTTTCCAACGGAACCGCAACAACATTGATCATGTCAAAAAAGACCAAAAAGAAGAGAAAAATAAGAATAAGAAGGAAAATATTGATTATAATAATGAGTCTAAAAAATATCCTCAATAGATGGTGGAGATTCCTTTTTTACATCTATGGTAACCCATGGAAAGCTATAATATGTGGTTGATAGACTCTAGAACTTCCTTCCATATGACTTCACATTAGCACTAGTTTTAAATATATGAGAAACATGATGCTGGAATAATATACCTTAGTGGTGGATCTTCTCACAACATAGTTGAATATAGTGGATTCTTAATTATATTTCATTATTGCAAAGTCGAGGGGATTAGTGGAATTTTTACCATTTTGGGTCTAGCATGGACCCTAGTATCACTAAGAAAAATTAAATATGTAGGTATACATGTTATTTTATCTAATAAATGGTTTAAGACATTTCAAGGAGCCATGGTTACCAATAAGAGTGTTCATGTGGGAACTTTTTTCTAGCTTAAAGTATGCACCATTTATTGTAATAGTGATTAAATTTATACAATGGAGAGGTTTATAGGATATACACCTATATCTACTTTTGTTGGTAATTCTTTCTTGGAAGTTAAGGAATTTCTTGCTTCAAAAGGAAAGTTAGTTATATAAAAGACAATTTTATGGCACCAAAGGTTAGAGCCATTTAGGTAAGAATGGAATATACACATTGTAAAATAATTTTTTATGGATTGATTGAATTTCTATTGAAATTAATTTTTGCAAGCATTTTATATGTGGAAAATGTGGAAAATAAAACCATATTCAATTTTATTCTAGTTCTTACAAATAATTTTGGTTTCTCTACTTAATTCATTCTAGTGTATTGGTCTAATCAACGTTTCTTCAATTTATATGACTTTATATTATGTTTCATTCATTAATAATTATTCTAGAAGGACATTGGTATATTTTCTTAAAATTAAATCGTATGGTTTAAATTGGTTTAAGGAGTTTAAAGGTTTCTTGGAAAATTATATTGGTGGGATAATTAAGGTGTCGAGGACTAATAATTGTGGTGAGTTTTGTTTTGGAAAATTTTGATAATTTATAAGGAGAATGGCATTGAAAATCATAAGACAACTCCATATATCCCTCAACAAAATGGAGTGGAAAATTGATGAACACAATGATCATGGAGAGAGCAATAAGTATTCTAAATAGAGCCAACTTAGAGAAGAAGTTTTAAAAAGAAGTGGTTGCTATTAAATTTTAGTTTATCAACAAGTCCCCTATATTATCTTTTTTGGATAAGCCCCTTACGAAGATCTACACGGGAAATAATCTCTCACGTGCATATACTATTGGTTTTGGTTGTAAGTCATATGTTCATGTTCCAAACGAGAAGTGGTAAAAGTTGCATAACAAGGCTATGATATGATCTCCATTAGCTATAGTATAGGCATGAAAAGGTGCAAGATTTGGGATCCTATGGCTATAAAAATTCTATATAGTAGGAATATTATTTTAAAAAATGTCAAGCCTTCTCTCATAGTGTTGTATCCAAAATAAAATAAGAATTCAGTGGTTTAAAAAATGAACAGTAATTTCATGATGGATTTGATGGGGAGGAGGTTTTATAGAGTTCAAAAGAAAAGAAAGAAAATTCACCTAAAACCTTAAGGATATCCACTCAACAACAAAGACAACTAGACAAGTATAATAATAGTCATTTTGGTTTTAAAAGTATCTTTTATTTATTTATTAACATCAATGAGCCTAAAACTATGAAACAGATAATAGAAATGGAAGATAACGACTTTTGGAGATTTTCCATGGATGAGGAAATGATTGCACTTCAAGAGAAATTTTAAGGGTCCATACATATATTAAAGTGTACAAACATTGGTAAATATTACTAAATCTTGAAAAATCATTTTTAGAAAAAAAATGGAAATTGGAAAATTTATTTGCGAAAAAAAATGGAGAAATAGCATATAGGAGGAGTCTAGATCCAAACATTTTCCATGTTGCACTTAGAAAGAATAGTTTGTGGGACTTGGTTTAATGGAATGATGTACCAAAACCTAGTGGATGTAAATGAATGTTAAAAAATAAGATCGGTTTAAATGGAAATGTTAGTTGCAAAATGACATCCCCAAATTAAGGGTATATATAGTTTGATGAAATCTTTTACCCATTTTCCAATTTAACACCCATTATGTTCCCATTATCTCTAGAAAAATATTTTGACTTAGAGATAAAATAGATGGATGTGAAAATAACATTTCCACATGGTGACCTAAAGGAGGAGATCTATATCACACAACTAGAGCACTTCATTCAAAAAGGAAAAAAGTCGTTGGTTTGAAAATTATAAGTCTTTATATGTTTACAAATAGTCTCCTAGAGTGTGGTACAAAAATATTTATTATTTTGCATTGGGTTAGGATTTCCAAGATCCAAATTCGATCGTTATGTATTGCAAATAATATGGTGGTCAATTCCTTGTTATCACTCTATAAGTGGATGTTTCATTGTTCTTCAGTAATAGTAAGGATGTGATTCATGATTTTAATTCTTATATTTCAAGAAAATTTGATATGAAGGACTTGAGGGATACAAAGTGCATATTAGAATGGATATCAAGAGAGTTTGAGCAAGTAGAAAGCCTTTGTTGATCTAGAGTAAGTATGTAAACTCTATGATACAATGTTTTAGCATGGTAGTTTGTAGGACATTCAGTGTTTCAATTTCTATGGGAAGTAAACTTTCAATTGAGTAGTGTCCTAAAACACTAGAGGATATGAATTTTGTTATTTTTGATAGAAAAATTGGTAGTTTAATTTATGTTATGGGCTATTTCAAACCTGGCATTACCTAAGCACTTGGAGTCATGAGTCGATCTGTCACCTTGGATGTGAACATTATTCTTCATTGAAGAGGGTCCTCAATCATTTGTGAGGTACTTCTAAATATTTCATTTCATACATCGTGATGTCGACAGGACCCACACTCAATAAATATATAGGTCTGATTGGGTAAGGAATGTATATAGAAGGAGATCTACTGGTAGGTACATGTTTCAATTATTGAATGGAGTACTAAGTTCAATGAGAAAATGACAAGTTGAGGTTTCTTTGTGCAATTTGAAGGCAGAGTATATAAATCTACTCATTCCTTTAAGGATTCCAAATGAAACAATTTAGCTTATGAAAATTGTTCAAAATTAGGGCTAAGTCAAAGAGTTATTACAATTCTATGATGTCCCTTTCCAACAAGTTTGATCTAATTGTTCATTTGCATTTATAGATAAAAGCCACATAAAAAAAATGAAATGACTAATTGAATCACAATGGGATATAAAGAAAAAATCCATCATATTTTAATGACCCTTGGTATCAACCATGGTATTTCAGAAACCAATGGTATTATTATGTCACCTATGGTATTTTGAATGAGGGAGTTATGAAGAGGAAGATGGGAATTCATTGGAGTGTGACTCAGCATTGCTATTTTGATCAATATTCCAAGAACTCTATTAAATTACAATGTGATGGAGAAGCCCTCATTATATTTCCCCTAGCTAATAATTGATCTTATAGGAAGCTCGAATCCCCCTAGCTAATAATTGATCTTATAGGAAGCTTGAATCATTACATTAGTTGAGGAGCCAAGCTATTCTAGCAAACAATTAAATTTATTCGTCTCAAAGGAGGGTTGAATTATCTCAATTGTTGTACAATAAAATGGAAGTTTGAGGACCAGCAATTTCAGGGTTGATTCACTATTTTCCATCTCTATAATTTTATGTAAATTTTCTCCGAAGAATCCATTGATAAAAATTGGGAGAGCAGTAGCATTTTATTTAATTTATGAATTTATTGCAAATTTGCTAGCAATTTATGTGGTGTGAAGTTATGCTGTGAAATTATGCAAATTTCAGGAGAAATCTCTAATCTTAGTGCAAATAATACTAAGGGATATTACAGTGGTGTTAGAAGCTAGTTTTCCTATCAACTTGAAGGGTTTATTTGGAAAAATGCTTCCAAATCATCAAAAGAAATTGTTGGCAAAAGTATTTCAAAAAATTGAAGGTTTTAAGAGAATAATAGAAAGAGAAAAGGCTGGCTTTTTGTGAATTTGTGAATATTTTAACAAGAACTTGATAAAGGTATGTGAAAATTATAACAAAAAAAATAAAAATTATAATGGAAATTTCATAAGGATTAATATTTATTACTAAGTTAATTATTTTTTTCTATTTAATTTATCTCAAATTAATTAATTAAAGAAAAAGTAAAATTAAACATATGATTTTGATAAGTCATGATATTCCTCATGATATTGTAAAACGAGCTATTTACAAATTAAAATTCTCTATGATAAAATGGTCCTCAATATCCATAGTTAATTATATTACTACATATTTTGGGAAATACATTTATATTTAACTAATTTATTAATTCTTTTTATAATTAATAATAATAGTACTTACAAAAAAAGAAAATTATAATTTAGTAAATTTAATAGGAATAAAAGATTAGCTTAAAAAAAAATCACCTACCTTCCTTCCAAGATTGTGATATAAATACAAATTTACTATTTAATTTATATAAATATACTACAGATATCTAAAAGTGCCTCCTAAATTCAACGGGGATAAAAGATTAACTACAAAAAAAATCACCTAACTTGCTTTCAAAATTGTGATATATATACAAATTTACTATTTAATTTATATAAATATATTACTATATACTCAATAGAACGTAAATAAATATTCCTTCTGATTGATATATATATATATATATATATATATATATATATTTACTATTTAATTTATATAAATATACTACTATATATTCAATAGAAAGGAAATAAATATTTTAAATAGCGCGCTGGGAAGGAAGACACCTCAGGCCGTCAACCGGCCAGTCCAAAATTCAATTCACAGATTTCCACATACATAAGGCATAAATAATAATTCTCAGCATCCTTTCATTAGAAGTTTGAATTAGTTGAGCAACAAATCTACAACAGTCAGTTTATAAGGCAGGGGTTATGCTATCTAAGATAATGGAATATGGAACGACGAAGGGTGGGCAGGAGAGAGTAAGGAGTCGCTATTGGGGTGGGCAGGAGTTTGAAAAAAGTTGTTGGTTTGAAAATAAAATTTCCACATGGTGACCATTGTAGGGCATGCAAGTGAAGTTTTTCCATTGTATCCAAAATAAAATAAGAATTTAGTGGTTTAGCTACCACCTAATATTGAGAAATATGAATTAAAAAATGAACAGTAATTTCATGATGGATTTGATGGGGAGGATGTTTTATAGAGTTCAAAAGAGAAGAAAGAAAATTCACCTCAAACTTTAAGGATATCCACTCAACAACAAAGACAACTAGACAAGTATAATAATAGTCATTTTGGTCTAAGAAGTATATTTTATTTATTTATTAACATCAATGAGCCTAAAACTATGAAACAAATAATAGACATGGAAGATTACGACTTTTGGAGATTTTCCATGGATGAGGAAATGATTGCACTTCAAGAGAAATTTTAAGGGTCCATACATATCTTAAAGTGTACAAACATTGGTAAATATTACTAGATCTTGGAAAATCATTTTTAGAAAAAAAAATGGAAATTGGAAAATTTATTTGCGAAAAAAAAATGGAGAAATAGCATATAGGAGAAGTCTAGATCTAAACATTTTACATGTTGCACTTAGAAAGAATAGTTTGTGGGACTTGGTTTAATGGAATGATGTACCGAAACCTAGTGGATGTAAATGAATGTTAGAAAATAAGATCGGTTTAAATGGAAATGTTGGTTGCAAAATGACATTCCCAAATTAAGGGTATATAGTTTGATGAAATCTCTTACCCATTTTCCAAGTTAACACATATTATGTTCCCATTATCTCTAGCAAAATATTTTTATTTAGAGATAAAATAGATGGATGTGAAAATAACATTTCCACATGGTGACCCAAACGAGGAGATCTATATCACACAACTAGAGCACTTCATTCAAAAAGGAAAACAGTGGTCTTTATATGTTTACAAATCATCTCCTAGAGTGTGGTACAAAAATATTGATTATTTTGCACTAGGTTAGGATTTCCAAGATCCAAATCAATCGTTGTGTATTGCAAATAATATGGTGGTTAATTCTTTGTTATCACTCTATAAGTGGATGTTTCATTGTTCTTCAGTAATAGTAAGGATGTGATTCATGATTTTAATTCTTATATTTCAAGAAAATTTGATATGAAGGACTTGAGGGATACAAAGTACACATTAGAATGGATATCAAGAGAGTTTGAGCAAGTAGAAAGCCTTTGTTGATCTAGAGTAAGTATGTAAACTCTACGATACAATGTTTTAGCATGGTAGTTTGTAGGACATTCAGTGTTTCAATTGCTATGGGAAGTAAACTTTCAATTGAGTAGTCTCCTACAACACTAGAGGATATGACTTTTTTATTTGTGATAGAAAAATTGGTAGTTTAATTTATGTTATGGGCTATTTCAAACCTGGCATTACCTAAGCACTTGGAGTCGTGAGTCGATCTGTCACCTTGGATGTGAACATTATGCTTCATTGAAGAGGGTCCTCAATCATTTGTGAGGTACTTCTAAATATTTCATTTCATACATAGTGATGCCGACAGGACCCACACTCAATATTGATATATAGGTCTGATTGGGTAAGGAATGTATATAGAAGGAGCTCTACTAGTAGGTACATGTTTCAATTATTGAATGGAGTTCTAAGTTCAATGAGAAAATGTCAAGTTGAGGTTTTTTTTGTGCAATTTGAAGGTAGAGTATATAAATCTACTCATTCCTTTAAGGATTCCAAATAAAACCATTTAGCTTATGAAAATATGTTCAAAATTAGGGCTAAGTCAAAGAGTTATTACAATTCTATGATGTCCCTTTCCAACAAGTTTGATCTAATTGTTCATTTTCACTTAGAGATAAAAGCCACATTAAAAAAATGAAATGACTAATTGAATTACAATGGGATATAAAGAAAAATCCATCATCTTTTAATGAGCCTTGGTATCAACCATGGTATTTCGGAAACCAATAGTATTATTATGCCACCCATGATATTTTGAATGAGAGTTATGAAGAGGAAGCTCGGAATTCATTGGAGTGTGATTTAGCATTGCTATTTTGATAAATATTCCAAGAACTCTATTAACTTACAATGTGATGGAGAAACCCTCATTATATTTCCCCTAGCTAATAATTGATCTTATAGGAAGCCTGAATCCCCCTAGCTAATAATTGATCTTATAGGAAGCTTGAATCATTACATTAGTTGAGGAGCCAAGCTATTCTAGCAAACGATTAAATTTATTCGTCTCAAAGGAGGGTTGAATTATCTCAATTTTTGTACCAACGGAAGGTCCGAATCACATAGAAGTTTAAGGACTAGCATTTTCAGGGTTGATTCGCCATTTTCCATCTCTATAATTTTATGTCAATTTTCTCGGAAGAATCCATTGATAAAAATTGCCAGAGCAGTAAAATTTTATTTAATTTCTGGATTTATTGCAAATTTGCTAGCAATTTATGTGGTGTGAAGTTATGCTCTGAAACTATGCAAATTTCAAGAGAAATCTCTAATCTTAGTGCAAATAATATTAAGGGATATTACAATGGTGTCTAGTTTTCCTATCAACTTAAAGGGTTTATTTGGAAAAATGCTTTCAAATCAGCAAAAGAAACTGTTGGCAAAAGTATTTCAAAAAATTGAAGGTTTTAAGAGAATAATAGAAAGAGAAAAGGTTGGCTTTTTGTGAATTTGTGAATACTTTAACAAGAACTTGATAAAGGTATGTGAAAATTATAACAAAAAATTTTAAAGTTATAATGGAAATTTCATAAAAGTTAATATTTATTTCTAAGTTAGTTATGTTCTTTTATTTAATTTTTCTCAAATTAATTAATTAAAGAAAAAGTAAAATTAAACATGTGGTTTTGATAAGCCAAGATATTTCCCGTGGTATTGTAAAAAAAACTATTTACAAATTAAAATTCTCTATGATAAAGTGGTCATAAATATCCATAATTAATTATATTACTACATATTTTCTAAAATACATGTATATTTAACTAATTTATTAATTCTTTTTATTAATAATAATAATAATAATTTACAATAAAATTATAATTTAGTAAATTCAATGAGGATAAAAGATTAACTACAGAAAATCACCTAACTTCCTTCCAAGATTGTGATATAGATACAAATTTAATATTTAATTTATATAAATATACTACAAATATCTAAAAGTGCCTCCTAATTCAACCTAGATAAAAGATTAACTACAGAAAATCACCTAACTTCCTTCCAAAATTGTGATATATATACAAATTTACGATTTAATTTATATAAATATACTACTATATATTCAATAAAAAGTAAATAAATATTCCTTTTGATATATATATATATATGCAATAGAAAGTAAATAAATATTCATTTTAAATAGCGCGCGCTGGGAAGGAAGACACCTCAGGCCGTCAACCAGCCAGTCCAAAATTCAGTTCACAGACCTCCACATACATAAGGCATAAATAATAATTCTCAGCATCCTTTCATTAGAAGTTTGAATTAGTTGAGCAACAAACCTACAACAGTCATCAATTTATAAGGCAGGGGTTATGCTATTTAAGATAATGGAATATGGAACGGCGACGGTGTGGGCAGGAGAGAGTAAGGAGTCGCTATTGGTTGGCTAAACCAGCAGTCCATTGACAACTTGGGCAACTCTAATTCCGGTAGCTTGTAGGATTTAGGGTTCTTCATTGCCATAGTTTCTTCCTCTGGTTTACCTAGAGCAGAAGAACATATTCCCCCCTTATTTTCAGTATAATGTATTGAAGAAACTCTCGTCTTTGTCATTGTGCTTGATATTTGAAAGCTTTCATGAACGGTGGATGAATGAGATTTCTCTTTGAATTTGTCCCCTGAAACAACTGGCTCTTCTCTTTGAACGTAATCCAGCATTGCCCGTTCTTCAATTGATTTCTGAGACACAGCCTTTCTGTATATCCGGCATAACACAATATCCTTCATCTGAACCAACCAATTCGAATTCCTCAGTATAACTTCAAAGAATATAATTTGTACAAAATGTCAAAACTTTCCAATACTCTCATTTTAATTTAGGATGAAGAATCATAAAATATAAAAAATAAAAATAAAACAAACAGATTTTAACGGCGGATTTTTCCTTTTCTCATACTATCTCAATTTTGATTGCAAGTTTTAAAATATTTTAAAATCTAATTTATAAAAACAAAATCATTTGTTTATTTTTTCTTATATCTATTCAAAAGTCTACGATCAAAGATTTTTATATATATTCAAAAATCCACCATTAAATTAAATTCAACTCCATTTTCCATATACATATAATCCCCTCCATTAACAATTAAAAAACAATATTAATGCAAACCTATCCACTTTATGAAGCTTGTAAATTTATCTTTGATTATTAAAAAAAAAAAAAAACCTCCTCAATTTAGAAAGAAAAGAAAAACCAGTAGTGGGAAGAAAAACTGATTAGAAAACCTGTAGTTGCAAACATCCTTCACCATTGATAGATCTGGCTCTTGGGGTTAAACCTCTGGTTTTTTTAATAGCAAAAATGTTACACACATGAAAGGAAAATCGATGACCTTGTGCATACGCTGTCTGAAATCCGGTAACCTGTACTCGTTCATGATCCAGTCTGTTCTTTGCCCCAGTCCGGCTTTTCCTTTATAAAACACCAGAATTTTCTTCAGACCGATGCACTGAAGCTGCGAGTTGCGAACTGCTCTCTCTGAACCAGTAGCCTTCCAGTAACCAGAAACCGTCAATCTGTTAGGCCGAGGGCATGACTGCTTATGATCTCTTGGAACGAAGAAGAACCATTGTTTCTCTCCACCTTCATTAACCAAACCTGCAAGAATACGAATACATTTAGTTCATAAAAAATTATATATATATATATATATATATATATATATATATTTCAATTTAAGAATTTATGTTCGAGCAACTCTCAAACATATATAGTTCTAGTTCGGCTTAAAATTGGATTATAATCAGGTGAGACCAAACTTCTCTATCTAATTATTAGATCACTAGAAATAATTTATGCTGGCCACCAAACTTTCTCACCCAACTATTAAACCATATAAAAACAAAAATAATTTATAGACACCTGGTAACTCCCACGGATCATATCGATACAAATCCAAGGTTTTTATAATTATATCGAGGTCCAGTGGATGGCCCGCTTGGACCCTTTTCTTCAGATAGAAGCCGACCAGTTCCTCTTCTGTGGGATAGAATCTGAAGCCTGGAAAGTTCATGAATTCTCCCTGCCCCATCCCATCATTGTATAGTTCTTCCTTCATGGCCATCTGATCTATTTTGAAGAGCCGCTTATACAAATTGCCTCACTATGTTCTCTATATATCTGCACAGTTTTTCGCTTATGATCTACAAGTTAGATTTGAATTATAAATTTTAAGAAATGACGAGGAAGAGGGATAGAAATTTAAAGAGGAAATCGGAGAAATGGGACGAAATAATGGTCCACGCGTATGAGCAAACAATAAATATTATAACAGTGTTTCTTTCTTCAAGTCTTTTTAAAACTGTTTGCGTTCTTCCTCCGCATACTGATGGTCGTAGGAGTCCGATGGGTTCTTTCGTCGTAATGTCATGGAAATGTCGAGGAAGCTGCAACTTTGGGTTGGATGCAGTAGAACCGTATAATATTTGTCACTGGCCAAAGTGATTCTCGCCATTGGTTTAGGTTAACATTGCAGGTGTCAACTTCCATTTATTAATTTCATGGATTTTATTTAGTAGTTTTAATATATAATATTTATAATATTTTATATAATTGTTTAAAATTAAATTTATTTATTTAAATTATATTAATTTTATAATTTAAAATGGATAATATAAATATATTATATTATAAAATAATTTCATACATATTTATGAATATGTATTTATTAAAATTATTATTTCTCAATTTATATGTTCATCATAAATGTATATTTAGATAAATGATGTAAGAATACTAATAATTAAAATAGCTATATAAATTAGGTGGTTGATTAACATTTATAACAATCAAAATATTTACTTGTTATTTAATTTATGTAGCATTGCTGTAATATAAATAATTGCTATATGAGTGGAGGCTGCAAATACCTCATAAATTTTGAAATCATCTTTTAAACAAGTAGTTCTTGTCATTTAAGTTAGAAATTATGCTTTGAGAAAAATTGCATAGAAAATTATAACTTATATTAGTTAATGCTAAATTAATAGTGGTCACTTGGAAAATCAAGTCTTGCTTTAACAAGAACTAATAAATTGAGATGTGAAGTTGATAAATTAATTGCTTCCTCAGACACAAGGACTTCATAAATTTTGGTGCATGGTAACCACTAGTAACTCTACACAGTTACAATGTTATTTTTATAGTGTTACTATTACAGTGTTACTTATACGTAAGTGTTAAGGAAAACATAAATAATGGTGAGAAGGAACTAAGGAACTCCACGTAAATATGTGATTGCATCTTATTCCTATTCATTCACATCTTATTTTCATCTTAATGGTGGGAAGCAACCCCGGGTAAATATGTGATTGCATCTTCTTCCTATCAATTCACATCTTATTTTCATCTTATTTTTACCCATTTTTTATGCAAAGAATTGCTTAAATTACAGTGGAAAGTAATTGATGGTAAATATGTTGTTTTCATAAGTATTAGTTATTTTCAATTATTTTATTTTTGGATGATTTTCTAACAAACCTTAAAAATAAAAAAATCAATATACAAATATCTAAAAACCATGCATGAATATTAAAACCATATCCATAAATTATGACCTAAAATATATAATGTAATTACCCAAATAACATTATATTGTGAAAAAAAAAAAAAAAATCTTTAAATTATAATTCATAATCCATAACAAAAGAAACTATATACTTAAAGCATTTCTTTGTGAGTGGCTTTGTCGCCCATGTCAAATTCCACAAGCATTGGTGTAAACGTTAAATAGTTGTTGCATATAGCAGATCAAGAAACTACAAAGAAATTAACAACCCATCTTCACCCATGAAAAAGAAATGAAACAAAAATAATTGTGCTTCACGTAATGCATCACAAATGGTTCGAATGGTCACCTCTTGAAAAATATAATAATCATCAAAAATGCTTCAAATACATTTAGACTATTAACAAAAATAAGTGTGCTTCACGTAATGCATCACAAATGGTTCGAATGGTCACCTCTGAAAAATATAATAATCATGAAAAATGTTTCAAATACATTTGGGATATTAAACAGAACTTATCTAAATCATGAGGTATCAAACAAAGTTGACCTAAAGCCTCTCTATACTTTATTCTAAACTTTCTTATTTAAAGGGTTAACTCAATAAGATAGCTACGAGTTTTAAAACATTGTAATCCATGAAGCTAATAACGTCAAAGAAATTTACTAGTTTAAACCCAACAAATCATCTATGTAGCACAAGCTCCTCTTATAGATGAAAAACTCTACAAACTATCTAAAGGTAGTGGGAGCTTAGCATAGATCTATATCAAGGATCTCATATTTGGGATAAATTCTAATTGCAATCTCTCGTTCACAATCTTTGTAGACAAAAAGGCCTATTCCTTGGCCATGTACACACATTTTCGCTCCACCAAAACAAATCCAAATTTCACATCACAAAGAGCTCCAACTTCTTTCTGTTCTCAGAGAATACTAAGACTCTCCAACTCCCTCAAACTAAGTATTGCATTGAGTTGAAGAGGATGAGAGCGACATGAACGTTCTAGAACGAGAATAGAGCATAATGAGATATCTTTCAACAGGAATGATGCTGGTGTCCATCACTCCATACTTAAGGATGTGATTTATAGGGTGATGCATTGTGAACAAATTGTAATTGTCAAAAACAATATAGTTCTGAGATCCATGGAAATAAGAGAAAAAGTATTAACACCTAAAAGGGGAAAAACAGGTGCTAAGTTTGAATTCCAATTCGATTGGTACGAGAAAAAAGTGATTAGTTAAAATTCAATTCTGTAAAAAGTTGGCAGTACAAAAAAAGAATTTTTCAAAATTTCAAAATATTGAGCTTAGTAATTTTGATATCCAAAACTTTAAATATTTCTTAAAAAATGTTTTCAATCATAGCAAAGTTGTAAATAAAATTAGATATCATGATTAATAGAAAGAACTTGTTAAAAAAAAGTGATTCAATTAATAAATAGTAATGAATGAGATTGTTTCCTATTAATACAAATAATTTTTTAATAATTAATTGAAAAAACATAAATTAAAATATCCAACTGAATATCATTTATTGTATTTATTACTAAATAATATTAAATATTAAAATTTTAAAAAGTCCAAAAATATAAAATTAATAATATCTTTTAAAATATTTATTTTGAAGATAAAAATTTAAATAAAAATTAGATAACTAAAAAAATCTACATTTTACTAATATTTTTATATTTATTTTTTTAATTTAATTTTTATTAAAAAAAATTATATTTAATATAAAAATTAAAAACATATCTAACCATTCAAAAATAAAGAACACATACATCACTTTGTTTACATCCCCTTAAAAAAAGGATGAACACGCACCATGTGATGAAATCATTAATTAGCTCGTATTTTATTTTTCTTTAAATATCATTATTTTAATTTGAAAACACATGAACATTATTTTTCATTTTAGGAGGTCTAGTGTCGAAACTCATCAACAGTGTCTGTGAAGGAAGCAGACTCATCGTCTTTGTTGAAGATGAAGGATTTAAATGTACTCTAACATAGGAAAAAAGTATTTTGAAAATATTTAAACATCAACACCATTATTTGCTTACGAAGGATTTAAATGTACTCTAACATTAATAGGAAAAAACTATTTTGAAAATATTTAAGCATCAACACCATTATTCGCAATATGCAAACTATGGAAAAAAGAGGAGGCTAATATTCTCTAGATCAGGGATGGTTACGAATAAGTCCAAAATAAAAAATATCTCCTTTTAAATATTTTTTAAACATTTGAACACTTGATATGTAGCCAAAGCTTTAGCTTCAACTTCATTTCAGAAATTTACCGTAACTCAAATAAGTGTATAAACTTATTTCTATTAATAACATGATGTAATTGTTTAGTTTTTAATGATCAGTGCTAAATTGTATTTTTATCTTAGGTGTAAATGCTTGAATGTTTCTTTTGAGAATGGATTGCATATAGATCTAAAAATGCAATTATTTTTAATGTGGATAATTCTTATATTGTCAATGTTTTATAGTGAAGACTTATCCAACAAGTCTTTTATAGAGAATCTAAATTTGAATTAACAGAATAAAGAAATTATAGACAAATTTAGTTTTCTATAAATTTAAATTGGGACATTTAGAGCCTTTTACAATAATTTTTGGTGAGTATTTTTTGATACAACCATGGTGCATCATGCATTTTCAAGCTAGGAAGTTTAAATGTCCTTTTGAGCTATCACAAAGTTTAAAATCCCTTTATATGTTGCAGGAACGAGAGGTAACAAGAATATATAGAGGAATTTTAAGTCTATAGAAGAGGAAAATATTTTTTGAAGGAGGTGAATGACAAGTGACATCAAAAAATATCTAAGCCTTTGTAAGCTTGCACTCCTAACCTTCCTCTCCCTAACACTAAATTTTTCCCTCAAAAAATAGAGAACTTCAATCACCAACCCTCCTATCAACCTAACACAAAGTCTCATTGTTGTCAAAGCAATGTTATATTCTTATGAAGTCATACACTTGCCACATTTCCCTAAATACTCTAGAGATAGAGAGGATAATAAAAACGAAAATATTCACACCTAGGACATAAAAAAATAGAGAACAAAATCACATATAGGATGAACACGTCACTAATAAATAACATAAATTCTAAATTTATTTTCAATCCCTAACTTGTTTTGATCCCAACTCTTTTAGCCAAAGCCATAATTCCATCTCCAACACCATAATCATTAACAAAATCTAATTCCCATATGTCAAACATAGTCTAGCTAACAACTAATTCATTGTAAGGAGTGATGAATAAATGATCTACCAATTTGGTCCTACCTCAAGCCTCCTTCTCTCCTCTTGGACCAAATGTTATCTCAACATAGATTTCTGCCCATACAAATTCTTCCTCCTCAGAGGGAGCCCTAGTTGAGCCCTCTAAAGAAAACTTAGCCAAATTCTTTGCACCACCAAAATAGAAACTAGGAAATTGCATGAATTTTCCAAAAGTAAAAAGAAACAATCCCCTTTACCTTGCCTACTACCACCATATTTGAGGGTGGTTGAGATTGTATTGTATTTTTCCTTTCCAACCTCCAAGTAGACTATTTTATTAATAAAAAACATCATCAACTATCACATTCCCCTCAAGAATTTAAGAATTATGCATGTAAACCTCCACTTGCATGTATGATTACAGGAACCCTCTTGATGACCATCCAACATCATGTGGATTACATCATCTATGGTATCTTCATATGAGTGAAATATACCCACATTGTGCCATAAAACCTTAAACATGTTAACATTAAAAACTCATCCTTTCCATTTCTTTTTGAAGTACCAAACTACCTCCAATATCTCATTTTCTCAATACATTATCACAATTTCACTCATCAATAAAACCAAGGAAGAATCAAAGTCCATTTCTTGATGGAACAACCCACACATTCATAATAATCTCCAAGCTAGAGGCATATCACTTCCCCACAGCCCACCTTATTTCATAATGGAAAATAAATCGCTTGTCGCTAACTTGGACGCCATTTCGCACAATCAACCCATTATTAAATTTCCCATCAAACTGTGCAAGGGGCTTTAAAAGTTGAATTTTATTAATTCTATGTGTTCCTTATGCTACTGTGTTGCCATCTTTAGCTAAGGATTCAATTAAAGAGTTATGTTGTCTTAAGATACGATGAAATTCATAAAAGAATATCATTTTTAGAACATTTCTAATCTTCTTAAAGTTTTTTTTTAAACCCAAGTATTTTGGGAGATTTTTCTTTATTATACTTTCAAAAATGAGCTATGAATCCCTAACAATTGAGAGACTAGAAATCTCTTTCTCTTTGGAAAGCATTAGACCCTCAAGAAGGATGTATGCTTTCACATGATTATTTGATCAACGTCATAATCTCATGAGTAAATTAATTTTATTTTTCATTAGACAGAAAATAACATTAATTGAGAGTATTTAGAGATGCTCACATTTCTATATTGAAAACATAATATCTAAATTAAAAATTGCTTAAACAATATAAGCTAAACTTATAACAAAAGTCTATATTTTAAACTATGAAATAAATAAGTTTAAATTTATTATATCAAAATTTTCAAACATTAAAACTCATTAAAACAATATTATAAAACATTATTTTTGTAAAGCATTATGTAATATAATATTATATTAATTTAGTCGAAATAAAAACAAAAATTTTAAAATAATAATTAAAAATAAACGATTTGAAATAAATCTAAACTAATTTTATTGTAATTGAACTTTCTTCAATATTAAAACTTATACATTTTTTCTTAATAATTTTCTTCACTTCAAATATACATGTATATGCTTAAAAATGATAAAAATTACAAATCATTTAAAACTCTTAAAATTGAAACTCTCAAAAGGAAAGGAACATTTACCTGCTCTGACAATTAATTAGATAGCCATAATAAAATTAATACTTCCCATTAAAGTAACATATCCCTCACATATTTTCAACTCAGATTTGACTATTTATTTTTCTCTGCATTTACAAGTTACACGGAAATGTATTCGGAAAGTGTTTCGGACAATTTATTTCAATGATTGAAGGCTTAGTGTTGGCGGCTTGGGGATTTCTCGCGAAGGTTACTCTTAAGTAAAAATAGGAATGAAGGTAAGTCTCCGTCTCCCACCAAGACTTTATATTCTAGTTTTATTCAAGTTTGGAGAATGATATACAAAATATTCGAATAGGTGTGTTATATATTTTATAGTTTCGTATTATAAAATATAACATTTGCTAATAATAATGTAATGATTACTAAGTCATATATTAAGAAATAAATATGAGTAATAGCATGAAAGAAATATTATATAGTGTTGGGAAATAAATGTAGATAATTATTAGAAATTGAATTATAAAGAATTATAGTTGGTTAATTAATGATAGTAATATATAAAATTGGAAAACTATAAATGGTTTATGATTTTCTTATTGGAAAATTATAAATGGTTTATGATTTTTTCATATTCTTTATTGAATGACAAGATTGGTGGAAAATAAAATGTGAGAGTTTTAACTTAATATTATGATCCAAATTATTTTTTTAAATCTTTATCTTACCATTAGTCATTATTATTGAGAGAAAAAAAATAATTATAATGTATTATAGTGATTTAGTTGCTAAATACTATATTGAGCATGCATTAGAGTGTGTGTTTATACTCTCAAAAGTGTATTTTCTAGGAAATTGTGTTTTTTATTGGTTTTTTGTTTCTTCCATTTGATTGTAATTGTTTTGTTATAAGTTTATGTGCATTCTTATCTCATGGATAGTGTAGTAAATATATCCCACAACTCTTCTTATTTGCATTTAGTCACATAATCAATCCCCTCAAAGACAATGTGTTAGGGACAAGGTCTTTTAATATAATATTGGTTTGAGTGGGAGCTTTCACATAAGAAATTTTGTTGCAAGGAAATGTTGAGAACATATAGACGAGAAATGAAGAATTTTAATCGCACTAACTTTGAGTTATGGAAGCTCAATATGGAGGATCTTCTCATATATTGAGATCTATGCATTACAATATATGGAACCAAACCGACCAGTATGAAAGATGAAGAGTGGGTAATCTTGGAGAGAATGGTGAGAAACATCATAAGGCTCTATCTGAATTATTTAGTATTAATGAATTCTTTAAATACAAAGGTATAAAAATTTTATAGAAGTTGGGGCACTTGTATCTAAATAACTCATTTTCTAATAAACTTTTTTTGCAAAAATATTTGTTCACTTTAAGAATGGGTGATGGTGATTTTGCAGCAAAGCACTTGTATTTAATACTATTGTGACCTAGTTTATCTTTGTTGGAGTGAATATGGATGAGAATGAGCATCGTATGACCCTTTCGTATTATTTTCTAGATTCATGGTACAACTTGACATGTAGATTTCATTTAGTGAATCTATGACATAGTACACATACTCATGGGATAATAGAATACCCTTAGTTTTACTAAAAAATGATAAAAGACTCCCAACATCATTTTACTGACCCCATCCCAATATTTATTTCCAATAAAAAGAACTCAATATTTTTACTATATATAATGAATTGTCATCAAATAACCCTTTTTTTAGCCCCCAATACCTATAAACCCCATGTACCCTATATCACCCCTTAATACTGATAATATTATGGATTTACTTTTCACAATTTTAAAACCCCCTTTATGAATGGATGTGATAATATATGATAAGATATTAATCAATAATGTGGAACCCCTTATGTAACTTATTACTAGAATTTAGCAACATTGTAAAGACATTGGTGCTTAATAAGCTCTTAGTTGTTTCACTCTCAATGGAGGTGAGGCAAAAAAAAATTTGAATCCATCAATGATGTGTGGCTGCTCATGGAAGATCATTGGAGAGAGGAAAAGGGGAGGGAAGGATAGATTCTAGATACCATGGGAGACATACGTTTTTATAAATTCCAAGGAAAAATTTTGGAACCTGTTGGAAAAATGCAGTATGACAATTATCAATTTCAAATTTTCTTAACCTAAATATTTTTTTGTGAACTTTCATTATTCTTCATTCGTTATTTTATTATATCATTATCATCAAAAAAATATCAAGAGAAAAAGAATGAAATAGAGTGGACATAGATATTATGCTCCAAATTCAATGAAAAACCCCTCCAAGAGGAAAACCCAGCTAACTCTTATCTACTTAGATAATTTGCTTCAAATGAGACAATGAAGACCCAAACCCTAGACCAAGTCCTCCTCCAATTACCAAGTCATCCCTTCCAAGAGAATCATATCACCGTAGCTCAATCCTGCATCAACTAGCTTCTAGGTAAAACTTCGTTTCAACCCTGCAACTTTGTCCTACAACTTTGTCCATGTAGCTATTATATAAACCCTAATATAGCTTATTCAAGATATCCTTCTTTGATCAATACAGATCCTTCCAAGTTCAACAAGGTCAATAAAGAGTATTCCTTATCCCAACAACTTGATACTACAATTTTTCCTACTACAACTCATATTTGCAACTTTGGCCTCCTTTGTAGCTACAAAAACCCTACAATTTTTCACATGTGAGAGAGATAGAGCCCCAAAACAAGCTTTTCCTTGACTTCTTGGATTCATTTTTCATTAGACCATTGATCCTCCTTTCTTTCCTATTTTAGCCCAAGATTGATTTTCTTCTCTTGAGACAGAACTTGAGATGATGAGTGTCAAATGAGGTCTCGAATATGCTCCTTTATATAGCTTTTCCAACAGGTAAAATTCCCTTCTTTAGGCCAAGTTTAAGATGCTAGGGTCAACTTTTACTTTGGAGGTTTCTAGGACTTTCTAGAGCCAAAATAAATTATGTTACAAGATATATTTTTCCTAGAAGGGTCTTGTAAATCCTATAACCTAACAAACCCTAGAAGAATGAAGAACATGATTTTACCTAGAAGACCATTAATAAAGAGCATGAAACTTGTGCTTTAAAATAAAAAAAAATTATTTTCTTATTTTTTTTGTTACATAAGATACACATTGAAATGAGTACAAAAAAAATTATTAAGACTGAAACTAGTGACTTTTCCAACATTCCCTCTTAGCTAGGGAGGTATTCATAATCATTATAACTAGTACAACATCATTCTCAAACTAAAGAGTTCTCATAAGAAGATTCGGATTGATAAACCAATTGTAAGCATCGTCATTATGACCAAAACTATCTTGGAGGCCTAACTAGACAAGCTCTACTTTATTCAAGAGAATTATGCTAGCATGACTTACATGTGACACTGCCCTAGCTCTACAAGGTGCATACCCATCCATATGTTCATAAGGTATTTACTTATAGGATTATTCTTATTCTTATCTTGTATACATATTTCATCCTCAAAGAATGCCAATACCTTTCCTTTCTTGGATTGTCCATCCTCAAGGAAACTACAGATGTTTATCCAATCCTCCACCATTCTTTCTTCATTACCTTCACATATACTTATGGTATTTAGTCCTAATACATGAACAAGGGAATGCATATGTGATGTCCATCATCACTCCTTCTCAACCAAATAGGATATCCATATTCCCTTTTGATTGGGGAATAGATCGTTGATCCTATTCAAGGAGACTCCTTTACTCCCTCTCAAATTGAGAGGAAATTCTAGAATTCCTTTCAATTTTGGAAGTAAACACCACAAGCTTTATAGCTTGTCTTTATAAGAGTATTATCTATGTGTTATTAATAGCTACATGGCTCCCTCTTTTCTTTGCATCTCTTGTATCGAGCTTCCTTCCTTCTTAGGTATCATGGAGCCCTCTTTACTCTTCAATCTTGTGACAGGATCTAGTTGTTTATCACTTCCATCTTGTCATCATAGATGAAGGCATTATATTGAGTCTTTCCAAACTTCAAGTTGACCATAGCTTCTTCATTAAAGTGAGGTTTCTTTTTGACCTTTATATTACCTTCTTGCATTGCTACCTTTCAATCCCAGGATGAATACATATTGACTTTACAATTGCTAGGCATCTTATGTTGAGCTTTCCCTCAAAATTTTTCATATATTCCTACAATAACTTTCTAAGTAGAAAAACAATATGTTAACCAAATGACCGTCAACAATTATCAATATTAGAATTACCTGATCATGATGATATTCTCAACAACATCCTCATGGTCTATCTCCACTTGAACCTTCCTTCATGCATCAGAGTTCCCAAGGATCGAACTTGATTACCAAGTTACAATTTTTCTTCTGGAGACTATACAGTATTTTAATCATTATTTTATATAATCTAGTGAGAAAATATTAAACCTTTATTTATTCTTCAGTAAGTCAAAATATTCATTTTAAGCATCATATAATCAAATGAAAATTTTACTCAACATAGTTTATGACCAACTTCTTTTACATTATTCTTATACATCTGAACCCTACCCAAGAGTTACTTTAAATATGTATTTCACATGATTTTATTCAATAATTTATATTCCCTATAATGATTCTGCAAACTAACCCATTTCATTCCGTCATCACTTTTAAGTTATTTTTCCATACTAAATGGAATATATACTAACCTTTTCATAATTATTCTTTCAAGAAACTTAAAATTGATGGTTCTTACAAGGTCATGATGATTCACCTTCGCAAGATGACTACTTGTAGCATAATGTTAGATAGTGCCTTGATGAACAAAAAGATGCAAAATGGTTTATCATTTAAATACTAGATGATTTCTACAAGGAAACTTTAGCAAGTAGACTCTAAATTTGATATCATATATAAAATCAAGACTCTTATATAGTAAAGAACAACCCATACTATAAAAATGACAGACCAATTTCTCAAGGAACCTGATAGAGAGGATGCCTTCTTCAATAGTAAATATTGTTGACTTCTGCTTTCTTCAGCTTCTTCTCAGGTGATCCTATTTCCCCAGTTATGCATTAGAGAGCTTTTGAGGTCTAAAATGGGACTCCTAAGAAAAATGTACAACCAAAATAAAATTTATAAGAACCAATAGGATTCAAGGTGATGATGTCAACCATGGGGGATGATTCACCATTTTGGGGGTAAAAAGGTAAAAAAATTAAACAATAATAAAATTTATTTTTCAAATTGTACTTCCAACTTATCTCCCTAAGGTTTTACTCAAATTTTGAGTAGGAGTACTCGCTGGATAAAAAATTTAATTCCTCATCCAAGTATTACTCATGTTGCATACTTTCGATGGACCTTGTTACACGAAAAATGAGAAATACATGAAAACTTGTGATTACAAACATGTTTTTCATGTATTTCTCTTTTTTCATGTAATGGGGTCCATAGAAAGTATGAAACATGGGTACTTCTTGGATGAGGAATCAAATTTGGCATCCAACGAGTGTTCCTGCTCGAAATTTGAGTAAACCCATAGGGAGATAAGTTGAAATTACGAGTTCAAAAAGTAGTTTTTTCCTTTTTTCCCTCTAAAATTTGATGATGTAATATAATTTTATTTTATTAATTCCACTATTATTTTATAATTTCCTTAGGAGGCCCATTTTAGACCTCAAAATTTCCCTAATGTGAGCCTCGCTTATTTCCTCTCTTTTTTTGCTCTCATGACTTCAATAGTCCCTATTAGAGTGTACATAATAATTGCACCTAAATATTTTAACCTTGGAGGAATATTTCTTCTTGGAGTTTCCAAACTTTCCCTTCTTCAACTTCTCGAATCTTGCAATAAAATCTTGATACTCTTCATCTTATCCAATATAATCCGTTGCCTTCATCCTAGTTTCTTCCAAGATACATTAAGCCCACAACATATCAAAGGAGTTGAATCTTTCTTATAGTAGATACTTGTTTCAAAGCTACTCAATTCTTGTGGAAATGAATTTAGTACACAGATGGTTATTTTTTAATCATAAATTGTTTCCCCAAGCCCCTATAATTGATCTCTTAATTAATATATATTCATTAGAAAGGATGCCATGTATTCATACTTTGACTTCTTAATCTTATATATTTTATTTCTCAAAGACATCTTTTGTCCTAATGTACTCATAGAGCACAAATTCACTAGTTTGTAATACATAGCCTTAGAAATCTTCAAATTTGCAACAAATGGAACAAGAAGATCTTTAATGGATTTAATAATGATTCTTTGTGTCCTAACTTCTCCTTTCTTATATTTTATAGTTCTTGATTATTTTATTTACTAGGTTCAACAACTTTACCAAGTACATACTCCATTACTTCATGCTTTGTAAGTGTTAGGTCAATCCTTTTCTTCCATGGTAGGAAATTTGATGAGCCAATGAGCTTATTTCTTTCATTGTAAAAAGAACCCATATGGCCTGTAAATTCAAACATATAGTAACAATATCATACTTAATTTTCAATCAAAGTCCTTCCTTCTCTAATGATCTCCCTATCTATATTGAGGCTTTCAATATTTTCAAAGAGACTTCAACTTATTGAAGGAATGATATGATGCTTCCAACTTCCTTCAAGGATATCTTCCAATGATCCTTTGAATAGATCTCCTTCCAATAACCTTATTTCATTTTATGATGTCTTGATTTAGTATTATGCAAAAATACTCTGCTTATCAAACCCTTCTTATGTCCACGAGATTATCCTTCCAACTACCTTCTTGTTCACCTTAGCTCAAATACCATGTTGGAAAAATGAAATATCGAAGTTATTAATTTCAATTTTCCTTAGCCTTAATACTTGTTTGTCAGATTTTATTATTATTCTTTCATTCTTTTAGTATATCCTTATCGTCAAGAAAATATAAAGAGTAAAATCAGTAAAGATAGCGGAAATAGAGAGGAAGCTCCAAGTCAAGGAAAAATCCATGCAAGGGGAAAACCCAGAAAAAAATATTCTCTTCTTATAGAATTTGATTCAAATGATACAATTGAGACCTAAACTCTAGACCAAATCCTCCTCCAAGTACAAAGTCAACCATTCCAAGAGAATCATATCACATAGCTCAATGTAGCATCAACTAGCTTCTAGTTGCAACTTCGACCCTGCAACTTTGACCCTATAATAGTTGCAGAAAACCATAATCTCACTTCTTCAAGAGATCTTTATTTGATCAAGATTAATCCTGCCAATTTCAACGAGGTCAATACAAATTATTCCTTCTCTCAACAGCTTCGTATTGTAATCCATCCTATTGAAACTTAGATATGAAATTTCAACCTACTTTATACCTGCAGAAACCCTAGAATTTTTCACGTGTGAGAGAGATAGAGCCCAAAAACAATTTTTTCTTTGAATTCCTGGATTCATTTTTCCTTATAGACCTTCACTCCTCCATTTTGGCCTCTTCTAACCTTATATCAAATTTATTCTCTTGAGATCAAACTTGAGATGATGATTTCCAAATGAGGTTGGACATGCTCCTTTATATAGCCTTTCCAAGGGGTCGAATTCCCCTCCTTAGGCCAATTTGAAGCTTCTAGGGCTGAATTTTACTTTTGAGGTTACCAGGACTTTATATACCCAAAATAAATTCTTTTACAAGATATATTTTTCACAGAAAGGTCTTTTAAACATGATGTTGACTCTTTTGACTCATGACAATAAATCCTTTGGCCTAAGAAACCCTAGAAACATGAATAACATGCTTTTTCCTACAAGACCATCAATAAAGAGCATTAAAACCATGCTTTAAAATAATTAATTTATATTTATTCTTTTTTTTGTTACATAAGATACATATTGAAATGAATACAATAACAATTATGAAGACTAAAACTAGTTACTTTTCCAATGGAACCGCAACAACATTGATCATGTCAAAAGAGACCACAAAGAAGAGAAAATTAAGAATAAGAAAAATATTGAATATATTAATGATTCTAAAATATATCCTCAATAGGATGGTGGAGATTCCTTTTTTACATCTATTGTAACCCATGGAAAGCTATAATATGTGGTTGATAGACTCTGGAACTTCCTTCCATATGACTTCACATTAGCACTAGTTTTCAATATATGAGAAACATGATGCTGGAATAATATACCTTAGTGGTGGCTCTCCTCACAACAAAATTGACTATAGTGGATTCTTAATTAGATTTCGTTATTGAAAAATAGAGAGGATTAGCAGATTTTTTACCATTTTGGGTCTAGCATGGACCCTAGTATTGCTAAGAAAACTTAAATATGTAGGCATACATGTTATTTTATTTAATAAATGGTTTAAGACATTTTGGGAGGCCATGGTTCCCAATAAGAGTGTTCATGTGGGAACTTTTTCTAGCTTAAAGTATGCACCATTTACTGTAATCGTGATTCAATTTATACAATGGGGAGATTTATAGCATATACACCTATATCTACTTCTGATGGTCATTCTTTCTTGGAAGTTAAGGAAGTTCTTGCTTTAGAAGGAAAGTTACTTAAATAAAAGACAATGTTATGGCACCAAAGGTTAGAGCCATTTAGGTAAGAATGACATATACACATTGTAAAATATTTTTTTATGGATTCATTGAATTTCTATTGAAATTAATTTTTGGAAGCATTTTATATGTGGAAAATAAAACCATATTCAATTTTATTCTAGTTCTTACAAATAATTTTGGTTTCTCTACTTAATTCATTCTAGTGTATTGGTCTAATCAAATTTTATGCAATTTATATGACTTTATATTATGTGTCATTCATTAATAATTATTCTAGAAGGACATTGGTATATTTTCTTAAAATTAAATCGTATGTTTTAAATTGGTTTGAGTTTAAAGGTTTCTTGGAAAATTATATTGGTGGGATAATTAAGGTGTTGAGGACTAATAATTATGGTGAGTTCTTTTTTGCGAAGTTTGATAATTTATAAGGAGAACGACATTGCAAATCATAAGACAACTCTATATATCCCTCAACAAAATGGAGTGGAAAATTAATGAACATAATGATCGTGGAGAGAGGAATAAGTCTTCTTAGTGGAGGCAACTTAGCGAAGAAATTTTAAGAAAAAGTGGTTGCTATTAAATTTTACTTTATCAACAAGTCCCCTACATTAGATTTTTTAGATCCGTTACAAAGATCTATATGGGAAATATCTCTCACATGCATATATTATTGGTTTTGGTTGTAAGGCATATGTTCATGTTCCTAAGGAGTAGTGGTAAAAGTTGCATAACTAGACTATCATATGATCTCCATAAGCTATGGTATAGGCATGAAAAGGTGCAAGATTTGGGATCTTATGGCTATGAAAATTTTGTATAGTAGGAATATTATTTTAAAAAACGTAAAGTGTTCTCTCATAGTGTTGTATCGAGAATCAAATAAGAATTTAGTGGTTTAGCTACCACCTAATATCAATAAATATGAATAAAAAATTGAACAATAATTTCATGATGGACTTGATGGGGAGGAGGTTTTATAGAGTTCAAAAGAGAAGAAAGAAAATTCAGCTCAAACTTTAAGGATGTCCACTCAACAATAAATACAACTAGACAAGTATAATAATAGTCATTTTGGTCATAAAAGTATATTTTATTTATTTATTAACATCAATGAGCCTAAAACTATGAAACAAATAATGGACATGGAAGATAATGACTTTTGGATATTTTCCATGGATGACGAAATGATTGCACTTCAAGAGAAATTTTAAGGATCCATACATATCTTAAAGTGTACAAGCATTGGTAAATATTACTAGATCTTGGAAAATCATTTTTAGAAAAAAATGGAAATGAGAAATTTTATTTGCGAACAAAAATGGAGAAATAGCATATAGGTGAAATCTAGATCTAAATATTTTCCATGTTGCACTTAGAAAGAATAGTTCGTGGGACTTTGTACAATGGAATGATGTATCGAAACCTAGTGGATGTAAATGAATGTTAAAAAATAAGATCGGTTTAAATGGAAATGTTGGTTGCAAAATGACATTCCAAATTAAGGGTATATAGTTTGATGAAATCCCTTACCCATTTTCCAAGTTAACATCTATTAAGTTCCCATTATCTCTAGGAAAATATTTTGATTTAGAGATAAAATAGATGGATGTGAAAATAACATTTCCACATGGTGACCTAAAGGAGGAGATCTATATCACACAGCTAGATCACTTCATTCAAAAAGGAAAAAAGTCATTGGTTTGAAAATTATAAGTCTTTATATGTTTACAAATAGTCTCCTAGAGTATGGTACAAAAATTTTTATTATTTTGCATTGGGTTATGATTTCTAAGATCCAAATTCGATCATTATGTATTACAAATAATATGGTAGTCAATTCCTTGTTATCACTCTATAAGTGGATGTTTCATTGTTCTTCTGTAATAGTAAGGATGTGATTCATGATTTAATTCTTATATTTCAAGACAATTTGATATGAAGTACTTGAGGGATACAAAGTACATATTAGAATGGATATCAAGAGAGTTTGAGCAAGTATAAAGCCTTGGTTAATCTAGAGTAAGTATGTAAACTCTATGATACAATGTTTTAGCATGGTAGTTTCTAGGACATTCAGTGTTTCAATTTCTATTGGAAGTAAACTTTCAATTGAGTAGTGTCCTACAACACTAGAGGATATCACTTCTTTTATTTGTGATAGAAAAATTGGTAGTTTAATTTATGTTATGGCCTATTTCAAACCTGGCATTACCTAAGCACTTAGAGTCATGAGTCGATCTGTCACCTTCGATGTGAACATTATGCTTCATTGAAGAGGGTCCCCAATCATTTGTGAGGTACTTATAAATATTTCATTTCATACATAGTTATTTCGTAGAGGACCCACACTCAATGGATATATAGGTCTAATTGGGTAAGGAATGTATATAGAAGGAGATCTACTAGTAGGTACATGTTTGAATGGAGTACTAAGTTCAATGAGAAAATGAAAATTTCAAGTTTCTTTGTCCAATTTGAAGGTAGATTATATAAATCTACTCATTCCTTTAAGGATTCCAAATAAAACCGTTTGGCTTATGAAAATATATTCAAAATTAGGGCTAAGTCAAAGAGTTATTACAATTCTATGATGTCCCTTTCCAAGAACTTTGATCTAATTGTTCATTTTCACTTATAGATAAAAGTCACATAAAAGAATATGAAATGACTAATTGAATTACAATGGGACATAAAGGAAAAAAATCATCTTTTAATGACCCATGGTATCAACCATGATATTTCGAAAACCAATGGTATTATTATGCCCCCCATGGTATTTTGAATGGGGGATTTATGAAGAGGAATATAAGAATTGAATGGGATATGATTCAACATTGCTATTTTGATAAATATTCCAATAGCTCTATTAGCTTACAATATGATGGAAAAACCCTTATTATATTTCCATGTGTTTCAGTGTTAAAATACACACCCTAACTGGTGGCACTTGGTCTTAATGGTTGTAAAGCTACCCTAGCTAATAATTGATCTTATAGGAAGCTTGAATCATTTCATTAGTTGAGGAGCCAAGCTATTCTAGCAAACAATTTAATTTATTGGTCTCCAATGAGAGTTGAGTTATCTCAATTAGATGGTTAATTTTGTACCAACAAGGAGGTTTGAATCAGGTAGGACCAACATTTTCCGGGTTCATTCACCATTTTCCATCTCTATAATTTTATGTACATTTTCTTCAAAGAATCCATTGATAAAAATTGCCAGAGGAGTAAAATTTTATTTAATTTTTGGGTTTATTTCAAATTTTATATAATTTGTTAGTAATTTATGTGGTGTGAAGTTATGAAAATTTATGGAGAAATCTCGAATTTTAGTGAAAATAATACCAAGAGATATTACAATGGTGTCAGAGCTAGTTTTCCTATCAACTGGAAGGGTTTATTTGGAAATATCCTTCCAAATCAGCAAAAGAAACTGTTGGCAAAAGTATTTCAAAAAATTGAAAGTTTTAACATAAAATTTGAAGAATACAACAGGGATCTCACAAGAATAATAGAAAGAGAAAAGGCTGATTTTTTTGTGAATTTGTGAATACTCTGAGAAGAATTTGATAAATGTATGTGAAAATTATAACAAAAAAAAATAAAAATTATAATGGAAATTTCATAAGGATTAATATTTATTACTAAGTTAGTTTTTTTTTTTTTTTTTTTAATCTCAAATTAATTAATTAAAGAAAAAGTAAAATTAAACATGTGGTTTTGATAAGCCATGGTATTCCTCCTGGTATTGTAAGAAGAGCTATTTACAAATTAAAATTCTCTATGATAAAATGGTCATAAATATCCATGGTTAATTATATTGCTACATATTTTCGAAAATACATGTTTAACTAATTTATTAATTCTTTTTATAATTAATAATAATAATAATAATAATGTAATGTCAAAACCATTCAATCAGCTTTGCAACGAAAAGCGGTTGTTCTATGGTTCTGACTACCTCTACAACGGTGCTGCCCTAAGCGCAGACGGGAGACCTGTGGAAACCACATGCACCCAGCTCAGTGACCTAGATGCATCCTGTGCACGGGCTATGGCCACTCCACTAGGGGAAGGTAACCCGCCTCCCCCTAAAAAAGAGGAAAGGAAACAAAAGCAAGGACCAGACAAGAATGATGAAACCCGGACGACCTCTAACAATACTGAAACAGAAAGAGGAATGAAGTACCTTGGCGCAGGCCTCTGCGGACACTCTAGAGATGCCAGCTATGACCTCTGCAAAATGCAAACCCATTGTGGCCGAAAGACCTAAAATCGATCTGCCCATCCATCGCTTTAATTCCCAAATTCAGTTTATGAGAGATCATGCTCTTATTGGAAAGTTTATCGGCTTGCGGGGATGGATCGCTTCGAAATGGAAGCCCAAAGGTCATGTTACCCTACAGTTAGGGCCAAAGGGTTTCTTTAATGTTGTTTTCAACTGCATCGAGGACCGAAACAGAATACTAGACGGGGGGCCTTACTTCTTCAACTCAGTTGGCTTATACCTAAGAGATTGGATCAAAAGATTCAATCCAGACAAATAAAACTTCAACTAGGGTCTAGTTTGGATACATTTTTATTCACTGCCACTTGAATACTGGGATGAAGAATCACTAACTGTGATTTGCAAAGGGTTAGGCGAGTTCATCAAGATAGCGGAGGAAAGAAAGATTAGAAGATACACCTCATATGCTCGAATATGTGTATACATGCATCTCGACAAAGCCTTCCCGAATGTGGTAGGTTTGTTTCATGATGATTTTGAATGGATCCAGCCTATAGATTATGAAAATGTTCCCTTTCGATGTCGTAGATGTCATGCCCATGGCCATCTATTTAGAGATTACCCTCTTAAGAACAAAGAAGCCGAGGACAAGTCTGAAGCGGATGGGTTCACCAAAGTCTCTAATCACAAAAAGCATAACAAGAAGCCACCAATGGCACCCAAAAAACCCAACCCACAAGCCAATACCCCTTCCACCAGCAATAGCTTTGATATTCTGACTAAGCAAGACCTCTCGGATAACATCCCCTCAACACCCTCTGACCCCTCTTCTAAGCCCTCCTTCTCTGCCTCAATCCCAGATCCTTTTGATTCTAAACCAAGCCCACAAGAACCGCAGAATATGGTGACCATGGATACCAAGCTTAATCCAAAGATAGGTCTTGTCATCTGGAAACCGAATAGTATGGATATTGATAGCCTCCTGCTAGATCCTACTTACTCCAAAATGGAAAACCTAGAAAGCAGCCAACCTAGCCACATGGATGAGGAACCAAAGAGTTTCGATCTGCGTGATCTTGATATATTGGAACTGGAACAAGCATGTAGACGAAAAGAGTATGACAAAATCAATCCTCGACAGATTGATAGCCTGGAAGTGGTCCTTTTTCGAGCACAACAACAAAGGAAATTGGGAATTCAACCAGGATGTCAATGGGATGGACAAAAAATTATCAAGGAATCAAAGAAAAGAGGTAGAAAACCAGATCTGCAAAGAACCATCATCATAGGGGAAATGTTGGTGGAGTCTAGAAGATATCCCAAATTGACTCGGTTCTATAAGCTGCTTCCCAATAGTTACTCATGATGCTCACCTCATGGAATGTAAGAGGGCTGAACAGCCCTGGGAAATACAGAATGATTAAAAAAATGACTCAGCAAGAAAGACCTCAAATATTCTTTCTCCAAGAAACCAAATGCAATAGAAAATCTCTTGGCACTATCCTAACCAAAGCATGGCCAGGGTGCCACTCAGTTGCGGTTGATGCCTCTGGCACTTCGGGAGGCCTAGAAATAGCGTGGGATATGCAAACTATCTCGCTTACAGACTACCATGCCTCGCATAACCTCATTCATGCAAATTTTCATCTCATAGGTACAAAAATACATGGGCATCTCTCAAATGTCTACTTTCCTCAAGATTTTCCAAGCAAGATGGCGATCTTGAACACAATGGAGGCTCTCAACTCCAATAGAACCCACCCCTTATGGATAATAGGAGGGGATTTTAATATGATCACCAAGCTTGATGAAAAGATGGGAGGCTGACCAAGACTGGAGAGCGAAATCTCCCACTTCAAAGAATTCATCAACAGAAACTGGCTCATTGACCTGCCTTTCACAAATGGAATGTATACTTGGAACAACAAAAGATCTGGAAATCATCAAATCGCATCCAAACTGGATCGCTTCTTAATCTCAGATAATGCCATACACTTGGGGGGAGACATATTTTCTTCCATTTTACCCATATCGGGCTCAGACCATTAGCCTATTTCTCTACAATGGCAACGACCTGGCAACTTATCCAAGTGGCCCTTCAGATTCGAAGCCTTCTGGCTCAATCATCCTAACTTCAAAACCCTGGTCCACACAGCTTGGGAGAATTTTGTTCCGCCAGCTGGATCTAAAATGTTTCAATTTCAACAAAAGCTGCGATATCTCAAATCTCAAATCAAAATTTGGAACCACTCTATATTTGGGAATATCTTCCAGGAGAAAAACTTCTAGAACACGGAATGGCTGAGCTCCAACAGGAAATCATCAACAACGGAAGAACAGAGCCTCTTGCAGCTCAGGAACAGAGTCTCCATGACCAACTAGATGAAAGAAGAAAACAGGAAGAAATACTTTGGTGGTAAAAATCAAGAATCCGGTGGTTAAAAGAAGGCAAAAAGAACACAAAATTCTTCCATCGTTCTACCATTCAAAGAAGAATGAACAACAGAATCACTCAGATTACAAACCAACTAGGAGAACGACTGGAAAATAATGATGAAATTGAACAAGCGCTCCTGGAGCACTTTAAAAATGTTCATCAAGAACCTCCAATCAACAGACAACCAGCAATCCATAAAATTATTCAACATATTCCTACAATTATAACGGAGGAGCACAACCAAATTCTACTGAGACCAATCTCCTTGCAAGAGGTAGAAACAACAATGGCCCAATCCAAAGATGGCAAAGCCCCAAGTCTGGACGGCTTCACCTCAAACTTCTTTCACCATTTCTGGGATCTCATTAAAATGGAAGTTTGGCAACTGGTGGAAGAATCGAGATCAATGCACTGGCTCCTCCCATATCTAAATGCAACTTTTATCGCTCTCATACCTAAAGAAGATCAATCAAACACACTGGACAAATTTCGTCTCATAGCTCTTTGCAATGTTATCTATAAGGTGATCTCAAAGGTCATAGCCAATAGACTCAAGCCATTGCTCGCGCTGCTAATCTCGCCTAAACAAACCGGATATGTGGAAGGATGTCAAATTCTTGACGGAATCATCCTAACACATGAAGTCATTCACTCCTTGAAGCTCAGCAAAAAGGCAAGTATGCTCCTTAAAACTAATCTTTCCAAAGCTTTTGATAAGTTAAGTTGGAATTACATACAACATATGTTGGTTGCTTTTGGATCCAATCAAATGTGGGTAAGATGGGTAATGAATCTTATCTCCTCCACCTTTTCCTCCATCCTGGTTAATGGGATACCCTCTCATCCATTATCTCCTTTTCTTTTTGTTCTCATGGCAGAAGGCCTTGGGCGGCTAATACAAAATGCTCTACATACCCATAAATTGAAAGGCATCACCCTCCATGGCTCCCCAGCTACCACCCATCAACAACTTGTAGATGATAACATGCTATTTGGGCACCCATCCGTTCAAGAAGCACATTCATTTAAATCCATCCCAAATCTCTTCTCTGAAGCCTCTGGTACATCCATAAATGCTGCCAAATCTCAGATCTAATTCTTTAACACCCCAGTACATACTCAAACCAATATTGCTCGCATTCTCGGTTTCTCCATAGCAACTCTTCCTGCCAAGTATCTAGGCACCCCTCTCATCGATTCTGCCATCAAGCACTCTTCATGGAAACTGCTCCTAGAAAAATTGGAAGCCCGCCTTTCCTCCTGGACCTATCGAGCCCTCAACATGGCAAGAAGATTAATTCTTATCAAAGTTGTATTGCAATTCATGCCTCTATACCTATTCTTGGTCCTAGCAGCGCCGAAATTGGTACTCAAACAGATAAAATCTTTGCAATGCAATTTTATATGGGGATCTTCTAGACAAAATTGCAAATGGGCTCTAGTCAAATGGAGCACTGTGTGCACCCCTAAGGAAGCTGGAGGACTTGGACTCTGGGGTCCGACTCACAGAAATGAAGTAATGGGAGCACGAATATGGTGGAAATGGATGTCATCTCCACACACTCCTTGGGCCAAATTATGGACATCTAAATACGCCAACAACAAACCTCCAGAAGACCTGATAAGACTATCCCCTGAAGTAACGGGCTCGTTAATTTGGAATGCAGCTAAACAACACAATGCACTGATCCAACAGCACAGTTTTTGGGAGGTTCGTAATGGAAGCACGGCTAGATACTGGGTGGACTCATGGCAAAAAAAACCAAAGCTAGTCGATATCCTCAATCCTCACAATCTGGGGGATCCGACCATTAACCTGGAAGATAAGGTTAATCAGCATTGGCTCCCTTAGAGCAACAACGAATTCAGGCAATGGAAGCATTCTGCTCAAATCGCTCCCCAGGAATAGGAAGCCACATGGAAAGCCCTCAGCATGGAACTACATCAAAGGAAGATCAGATGCTTGGAGGAACCAAAAATTCTTAGATGGGGATACACCACCAAAGGAATGTTCACCACAAAAGAAGCCTACTCATTGATGCACCCGATCACTGATCCTCCTGACCCTATTTGGTAGCTTTTATGGTCTCCAAGAATTTGGCCCAAAGTTTCTACTTTTCTATGGCTTCTTAGCCACAAAAGAATTCTCACTTGGGATGAAGGGGCTTCATAGGACCTTCTCGATGTTCCAACTGTAATCAAAACACTGAAACAATTCAGCACCTAATGGACTCTTGCACTCTTGCAAATAAACTCTGGGAGAAACTAAGTTTTCACTGTAGAAGGAGAAAACCTTCCAAGGACATAATCAACACTATTCGCAACTGGCCCATGACATCTTTCAGCAGCACTCTTCTCAACACACTATGGTTCCTACTCCCCGGCCTGTTCCTTTGGACAATCTGGAAGGAAAGAAATAAGAGAATTTTCAGAAGCCAAAGCACATCGTTGGAAATCATCTGGAGAAATTTCTGCAACAACCTTCAAGAATCACTGGCTCTTCATGAATGGAAGGAAGAAGATCTTCCTACAAAGACAAGGGAAAAAACCATTTGGGAGAATTGGCAACTTCGGATCACTCATACTCTAACTAACACTTCAAAGAATACACCTAGAATTCCAAAACAATGGCTTCCTCCCTCCACAGGACTGTTTAAACTGAATTTCGATGGTGCTTCCAAGGGAAACCCCAGAAAAGCAGGATTTGGTGGAATTTTCAGAGACTCCAGTGGGGCTCCTTTAGTAATCTACTATGGCTCTATTGGTTGGGACACCAAAAACTCTGCAGAATTAGAAGGTCTGTGGCAAGGGCTCTGCTTAGCTCAACACTAAAATTACTTCCCCATGGTTATTGAAGGTGACTCCCAGGTGCTCACCAACATGGCTAATCAACTTCTCTGGGGAACTACTGCAGCCAAAGTGGCAACCAGTTGGAGACTAGCAGCCCGACTAGAAATGATGGACCAATGGCTAAAGGTTTACAAAGCCATCTCGTTCACCCATATCAAACGAGATGGCAACAAAGTTGCAAATTTCTTGGCCAATGTTGGAGTGAACAGCGAAGACACTCTCAACCATGGTCCCCCCAATATTCTTCATGAGAGTGCACTTCTACAGGACTGCATCACGCTAGTGCACAAAGACATTGCAGTTCCGGATGCGGATGAACATTAATGTAGATGGGACGTATGTCCCTGGGAGTTTTTTGAAGTGGTGCATGTGGTGTGGCCATATGGCCACCCACAGGAGCATTAGCTCGCACATTAATATCGCCATCCATAAATGCATTAGTGTCATTAATATTCACCACCGCTTAAATTCTAAGCTCCTCTGGTTCATTATGCCTCCCCTGCACAGGCTCTCTATTCATTCCATCCCTGCTTGCTTGTCTCCCGCTCCACAGAGATGCCTTGTCCTCCTGGTAGCGCTGAGCCAAGCGCTCGAACGCATACAGGAATACACTGCTTTCTCCTTGGCTGCATCAAGATAATTCCAGACTTCCACCACACCCAGAGTTCACTCTGTTGCAAGAATTATTGGCCTCCTGCAATTCACTCCTCGCCTGAACTTGAGCAACGTCATTCCTGTCTGAGAACCACTGCAAGAATGCCTCGCCTCAGAAAAATAATGAGAAGTTTACGTGGCAGTAGTTGAGGCAGAGCTATTCGCTCTCAGTCCACCTCCAATTCGGATACCTCCTTCGCTGACTTCTTTCATAGCCACTACCCTGAAACCCGGAGCAAACGGGGAAGAGCCAGGCTTGCTGGGCAGGAACACCCTTTCCATGGCTCCCAGCCTCATGACGTTGCATCTCCTTCGCAACCAACCTCTCAGCCTTTAGCCATCCCTAACTTCACTCCAACTGCCCAAATTTCCCTTCGCCAAACCACCCACAGAGCTGAGTTTCAATTCACTTGCACCATGGACAAACTTGTTATCACACCTTCTTCACGGTCACCCTCCAGGAGGAAGCAGCAAGCTCTACCACTTCAGGGGTGCCTGTTCAGCAGAACCCTCAAGACAAAGATGACTCCAAGAACGAGAGAGCTCTGTCGGGGATGGAAAGTGCTAGTAAGACTGGTCAAAGGGACAACACCAAGGAAAAGCTGCATGATGAAGCTGGAAAAGCCACTTGTGCAGCAATTGAAGATGAAGATGGCAGCAACGGCGAATACAGGTGCCTCATCGAGGAGGAACCTCCATCTTCTGCAAATGATAAGTAAACACGGTAACCTCTGCGGGAATATGGTTCCAAAGCCTAGGTCTCATGGGTCTTTTTTTTTTTTTTTTTTTTTGATAATCTCTATTTTTCTGAGAATGAAAAATGTTGTCTATATTCTGAACTTCATGCTGGTTTCCCCTAAGTGCGCGGCAAGACAATTATCTAAGGGACTGGTTTCCCCCTCAGGAGCAGTCAGAATCATGTTTTTTTGATAGCTTGTACCCAGCTCTCAGGCTCACTTAGCTGAGGTTGCGGTCGCCATGTATTATTATGTTATATAAATAGAAATAGACTTATTCAAAAACAATAATAATAATTTACAATAAAATTATAATTTAGTTAACCTTTATCAATTTTTTTAAATATAAAATATATAAAAATATAAAATGTTTTCATACTTAGTGCTCCCTTCCAATAGATATCTAAAAGTGCCAGCTTAACTACAAAAAAAAAATCACCTAACTTCCTTCCAAGATTGTGATATAGATACAAATTTACTGTTTAATTTATATAAATATACTCCTATATATTCAATAGAAAGTAAATAAATATTCATTTTAAATAGTGTGCGTGGGAAGGAAGACACCTCAGGCCGTCAACCAACCAGTCCAAAATTCAATTCACAGACCTCCACATACATAAGGCATAAATAATAATTCTCAGCATCCTTTCATTAGAAGTTTGAATTAGTTGAGCAACAAACCTACAACAGTCATCAATTTATAAGGCAGGGGTTATGCTATCTAAGATAATGGAATATGGAACGGCGACGGTGTGGGCAGGAGAGAGTAAGGAGTCGCTATTGGCTGGCTAAACCAGCAGTCCATTGACAACTTGGGCAACTCTAATTCCGGTAGCTTGTAGGATTTAGGGTTCTTCATTGCCATAGTTTCTTCACAAAACATTATTAGTTCTAGGCACTCAAACAGATTAGCTTCTTCCTCTGGTTTACCTAGAGCAGAAGAACATATTCCCCCCTTATTTTTAGTATAATGTATTGAAGAAACTCTCGACTTTTTTCATTGTGCTTGATATTTGAAAGCTTTCATGAATGGTGGATGAATGAGATTTCTCTTTGAATTTGTCCCCTGAAACAACTGGCTCTTCTCTTTGAACGTAATCCAGCATTGCCCATTCTTCAATTTATTTCTGAGAAACAACCTTTCTGTATATCCGGCATAACACAATATCCTTCATCTGAACAAACCAATTCGAATTCCTCATTATAACTTCAAATAATATAATTTGTACAAAATCTCAAAACTTTCCAATACTCTCATTTTAATTTAGGATGAAGAATCATAAAATATAAAAAATAAAATAAAACAAACAGATTTTAACGGCAAATTTTTCCTTTTCTAATACTATCTCAATTTTGATTGCAAGTTTTAAAGTAATTTAAAATCTAATTAATAAAAAAAAATCATTTGTTTATTTTTTCTTATATCTATTCAAAAGTCTACGATCAAATATTTTTATGTATATTCAAAAATCTACCATTAAATTAAATTCAACTCCATTTTCCATATACATATAATCTCCTCCATTAACAATTAAAAAATAATATTAATGCAAACCTATCCACTTTATGAAGCTTGTAAATTTATCTTTGATTATTAAAAAAAAAAAAACCTCCTCAATTTAAAAAGAAAAGAAAAACCAGTAGTGGGAAGAAAAACTGATTAGAAAACCTGTAGTTGCAAACTTCCTTCACCATTAATAGATCTAGCTCTTGGGGTTAAACCTCTGGTTTTTTTAATAACAAAAATGTTACACACATGAAAGGAAAATTGATGACCTTCTGATTAGGCTGTCTGAAATTCGGCAACCTGTACTAGTTCATGATCCAGTCCGTTCTTTGCCCCAGTGGGGCTTTTCCTTTATAAAACACTAGAATTTTCTTCAGACCGATGCACTAAAGCTGCGAGTTACGAACTGCTCTATCTGAACCAGTAGCCTTCTAGTGACCAAAAACCGTCAAAATGTTAGGCCGAGGGCATGACTGTTGAGAATAATGCTTAAATTTCCATGTAATTGCTGACATTAGTCAGCAGATTTTTTTGATTCTCTGTTATTAAAATTAGTGCAGCAAATTATTAGGATATTCAGTGCTCAGAATCATTGGCAGTGGTCAGAATGAATAATTATTAGTTGATAAATCATAGAATTGGTAATAGGTTTATTATATAAGAATGTATTTACATACCAGATTCAATGTGAGATTTACAAGTTGATCACTGATCTGATCTGTGTTGTTTTTTATTATCTTTCATTGTTTTTTTTTATATGTCATAATTATTCTAGTTTATTAGTTGGCTTAGAGATCAGTAGCCATTTCAGATTCTACAATTGGTATCAGAGCTGGTAAAATTGTTTTGGGTTAAATTTTTAATTGTTGGAATTTCGCCAAAGTTAAAAAATGTCGAATTCTAACATGCCTGTTCCAGAATTTGATGGGAATGATTATGATTATTGGTGCATTAAGATGCTAACTTTTTTTATTGGAAAATATTTGTGGGAGATTTCTGAATCAAGTTATGATGAGCCAGAAGATTGGAATGCCCTTACAGCCAATGAAAAAACAACAAGAAAGGAAGCAAGGAAGAAGAATGCTCAAGCATTGTTTCACATTCAGATAGCTCTTAATAAGAGTTTATTTCCACGAATATCAGGAGCTACAACTGCCAAAGATGCCTGGAAGACTCTTCAAGAATCTTACCAAGGTAGTTAACAAGTTAAGGTGGTCAAGCTTCAGACATTGAAGAGAGAGTTCGAGAATCTGAAGATGCAAGAAGTTGAAAGTATAAGTGACTATTGTGTGAGAGTCAAAGATGTGGTCAATAAAATGGCTACACTTGGGGAAACAGTAAGTAATGAAGTTTTAATAAAAAAGTATTGAGATCTTTAACACCTAGATGGAATAATGTTGCCATAATATTAGAAGAAAGCAAGGATTTGACATAATTAAAGTTTGATCAATTGGTTGGATCTCTCATGTCTCATGAAGAAATATTGAAAGAAAATTTTGAAGTTGCTGAGAAAGCTTTTTCCTATAAATTACAAATTACACATAATGAAGATGCAAGTAGCAGTAGTGCCAAAACCAATCAAGATCGAGGTAAATGGCAAAGCCAAAAAATTTCTAGAGGTGGAGGCAGAGGTAGTTTCAGAGGAAGAGGTAGATTTGATAAGAGAAATGTTCAATGTTACTATTGTAATAGATATGGGCACTTTGAAAGAGAATGAAGATTGAAAGTAGGTAAAAATGCTAACTATGCTCAATAAAGTAATGAGTATCCTCCAGATCACTTATTTTTATCTTATGCCAAAGGTGAAAATACTAGTAAATATGTTTGGTACATAGATTTTGGATGCTCTAACCATATGACAGGGAATGAGAAATTGTTTTCAGCCAAGGATGGAAGTTTTAAATCTAAGGTCAAGCTTGGTGATGATAAATCTTTGGAGGTTGCTGCCAAAGGAGCTGTGGAGATCTAGACAAAAGAAGGTATAAAGAGTATTCATGATATTTATTATACTCCACAATTGAAGCACAATTTGTTAAGTGTTGGGCAACTATGTGAGAAAAATTATAAAGTAGTCTTTGAAAATAAGACATGTACTATCTATGATAAGAATAAGGGAAATAGGGTGATCACTGTTGTGCCTATGACAAGAAATAGGATGTTTCCCTTAAGGTTTGATGAACATAGCAACACCCTTGCAAATATGGCTTATGAGGATTCAAGCTGGCTATGGAATCTCAGGTATGGGCATTTAAATTTTCACAGTTTGAAGCTTCTAACCTCAAATGTATTAGTTTCTGATTTTCCCAAGGTAGAGGAGCATAAGGAGGTTTGTGAAGGATGTGCTAAAGGAAAGCATGCAAGGGAAAGGTTCCCAAAGGGAAGTGCATGGAGGGCTCATCATCCACTTCAGCTTATTCATTCAGACATATGTGGTCCTATGCAGACTAATAGTTTGGGTAAGTCATCATATTTCATCACTTTTATTGATGATTACTCACGAAATTGTTGGGTATATTTTTTGAAGTCCAAAAGTGAAGCCTTGGATACATTCAAAAAGTTCAAGGCACTTGTAGAAAATGAGAAAGGGTCCAAGATCAAATGTTTGCGGACTGACCATGGAGGAGAATTCTGCTCAAAAGCTTTCCAGAGTTATTGTGATATGAATGGCATCAGGAGGCAACATACTATAGCATACACACCCCAACAGAATGGCGTAGCTGAATGGAAGAATCGCACTGTGGTTGAAATGGAAAGGTGCATGTTACAAACTAAGGGATTGAGCAATTCTTATTGGGGAGATGCAGTTGCTACAGCAGTGTACATCCTAAACCGTAGCCCCACTAGTGCACTAGAGAATATGACTCCTTATGAAGCTTGGTATGAAAAAAAACCTAATTTTAATCATTTCAAAAATTTTGGTTGTTTGGCTTATGTGCATGTACCTGATAAAAATAGGAAAAAGTTAGATGAAAAGAGTGAGTTATGCATTTTCATTGGGTATAGTGAGACAAGCAAGGCTTATAAATTGTATAATCCCCTCACTAAAAATATTATTGTATCAAGAGATGTAATTTTTGATGAAGGGGGAGTTTATGGTCATCAAAAAGGCCATGCTGAGAAGAAAAAAATTGTTTTGAATGATGATATAATTTCTGATATTGAGCAGCCAACTAATGCTTCTGTATCTAGAAGTTTAACTCCACCAAGCAGTCCTTCATCAATTTCATCAGCATCAAGTTCAAGTCCAACTTCTTCTCCAAGTTATACAAGGAAGGTAAGGAGAATGAGTGACATATATCAGAGGACTGCAAATCAATCACATGATGAAAACCCAATAGGTGAGACAGTGAATTTTGCTTTATTAGCCAAGGCTGATTTTGAACCATGATGTTTTGAAGATGCATGTACTAATGAGGTTTGGGTGCAAGTTATGCAAGAAGAGATAGATTCCATTCACAATAATGACACTTGGGAATTGACAGAGCTTCCGCATGACAAGAAAAAGATTGGCACCAAATGGGTCTACAAGACCAAATTTAACAGTGATGGGAGTGTTGAAAGACACAAGGCAAGATTAGTTGCCAAAGGATTCACACAAAAGTATGGAATTGATTATGAAGAGACATTTGCACCAGTAGCAAAACAGGAGACCATTAGAATGTTGATTTCATTATCAGCTCAGAAAAGGTGGATCATACATCATATGGACGTGAAAAGTGCCTTCTTGAATGGGTACTTAGAAGAGGAAGTATATGTGGAGTAGCCACAAGGTTTTGAAGTGGAAGGAAAAGAGAATAATGTCTACAAGTTGAAGAATGCTTTGTATGGTCTCAAGCAAGCACCAAGAGCATGGTATGCTAGGATTGATGGATACTTTCAGGAGAAAGGCTTCCAGAGAAGTAAGAATGATCCTACCCTTTACTACAAACAAGAAGGTATTGATATTTTGATCATAAGTTTGTATGTTGATGATCTATTGTATATGGGTAGTAGTTCCAAAATCAATCATTAGTTAAAAGTTGCTATGATGAATGAATTTGAGATGAAATATCTAGATCTCATGAAATATTTTCTAGGAATGGAGGTTTATCAAACTAAGGATGAAATTTTCATTTTCCAAACAAAATATGCACATGATATTTTGAATAAATTTGATATGCTTTATTGTAATGGATCCCCTACTCCAAGTGCTCATGGAGTTGTATTATGTAGAGATGATGGTGCATATTTAGTTGATGAGACAACTTATAGAAGTATTGTGGGGAGCTTGATGTTTCTAACCCACACAAGACCTAATATTGCATTTTCAGTTTCACTTGTTTCAAGGTATATGACAAATCCATCTGAAATACATATGAAGACAGCCAAAAGAATTTTAAGGTATGTGAAAGACACTCTAAATTTTGGTATTCATTACTACTCTGCTAAAAAGTTCAATCTTGTTGGATTTAGTGATTCAGATTGGGGAGGTAGTGTGGATGACCGTAATTCCACATTTGGAAATTGTTTCTCTTTTGATTCTGGTTTGATTACTTGGAGCTCAAGAAAACAAAGCATTGTTGCCCTCTCATCCACAGAAGCGGAGTATGTTGCAATTACTTCAGCAGGTACACAAGCTCTGTGGCTCATAAAAATTTTGGAGGAAATTGGGGAGAAGAAAATTCAGCCTACAGTCATTTATTGTGATAATGTAAGTGCCATCAAGTTAGCAAAGAATCCAATTCATCACAGCAAGACAAAACATTTTGACATGAAATATCACTTCATTCGGGATTTGGTGCAGAGGAATGATGTTGAATTAAAGCACATAAATACTAAGCATCAGCTAGCAGATATCTTCACCAAAGCAGTTGCAAAAGATCAATTTTTGACACTAAGAGATAAGCTAGTAAGCCATAATTAAGCATTAAGGGGGAGTGTTGAGAATAATGCTTAGATTTCCATGTAATTGTTGACATTAGTCAGCAGATTTTTTTAATTCTCTGTTATTAAAATTAGTGCAGCAAATTATTAGAATAGTCAGTGCTCAGAATCATTGGCAGTGGTCAGAATGAATAATTAGTAGTTGATAAATCATAGAATTGGTAATAGGTGTATTATATAAGAATGTATTTACATACCAGATTCAATGTGAGATTTACAAGTTGATCACTGATCTGATCTGTGTTGTTTTTTATTGTCTTTCATTGTTTTTTTTTATATGTCATAATTATTCTAGTTTATTAGCTGGCTTAGAGAGCAGTAGCCATTTCATCTTCTACAATGACTGCTTATGATCTCTTGGAACGAAGAAGAACCATTTTTTCTCCCCATCTTCATTAACCAAACCTGCAAGAATACGAATACATTTAGTTAAAAAAAAATTTATATATATATATATATATATTTCAGTTTAAAAATGTATGTTCGAAGCAACTCTCAAACATATATAGTTCTAGTTCGGCAGGCCATCGAGGTCCAGTGGATGGCCCGCTTGGACCCTTTTCTTCAGATAGAAGCCGACCAGTTCCTCTTCTGTGGGATAGAATCTGAAGCCTGGAAAGTTCATGAATTCTCCATGCCCCTTCCCATCATTGTATGGTTCTTCCGGCATGGCCATCTGATCTATTTTGAAGAGCTGCTTATACAAATTGCCTCACTATGTTCTTTATATATCTACACAGTTTGTCGCTTATGATCGACAAGTTAGATTTGAATTATAAATTTTAAGAAATGACAAGGAAGAGGTATAGAAATTTAAAGAGGAAATCATAGAAATGCGACGAAATAATGTTCCACGCGTATGAGCAAACAATAAATATTATAACAGACTTTTTAAAAATGTTTGCGTTCTTCCTCCGCGTACTGATGGTCGTAGGAGTTCGATGGGTTCTTTCGTACTAATGTCATGGAAATTTCGACGAAGTTGCAACTTTGGGTTGGTTGGATGCACTAGAACCGTATAATATTTGTCACTGGCCAAAGTGATTCTTGCCCTTGATTTAGGTTAACATTGCAGGTTTCAACTTCCGTTTATTAATTCATAGATCTTATTTATTAGTTTTCATATATAATATTTAAAATATTTTATATAATTATTTAAAATTAAATTTATTTATTTATATTATATTGATGTTATAATTTAAAATGGATAATATAAATATATTATATTATAAAATAACTTGATATACATTTATGAATATGTATTTATTAAAACTATTACGTCTCAATTTCTATATTCATCATAAATGTATATTTAGATAAATGATGTAAGAATGCTAATAATTAGAATAACTATATAAATTATGTGGTTGATTAATATTTATAACCATTAAAATATTTATGTGTCATTTAATTTATGTAGTGTTGTTGTAATACAAATAATTGGTATATGAGTGGAGGTTGCAAATACCTCATAAGTTTTGAAATCATCTTTTAAACAAGTAGTCCTTGTCATTTAAGTTAGAAATTATGCTTTTGGAAAATTTGCATACAAAATTATAACTTACATTAGCCAATGCTAAATTAATAGTGGTCACTGGGAAAATCAAGTCTTGCTTTAAGAAGAATTAATAAATTGAGATGTGAAGTTGATAAAATAATTTCTTGGCAAGGCACAAGGACTTCATAAATTTTGGTGGGTAGTAACCACTAGTAAGTATACTTACACATAAGTGTTAAGAAAAACATAAATAATGGTGGGAAGTAACTCCTGGTAAATATGTGATTGCATCTTATTCCTGTCCATTCACATCTTATTTTCATCTTAATGGTGGGAAGTAACTCCAAGTAAATATGTGATTTCATCTTCTTCCTATCCATTCACATCTTATTTTCATTTTATTTCTACCCATTTTTTATGCAAAGAATTGCTTAAATGGGGAGTAATTGATGGTGAATATGTTGTTTCCCTAAGTATTAGTTATTTTCGATGATTTTATTTTTGAATGATTTTCTAACGAAAAATAAAAATAAAAAATCAATACACAATTATCTAAAAAGCATGCATGAATATTGGAATCATATCCATAAATTATGATATAAAATATGTGATGCAATTACTCACAATACATTATATTGTGCAAAAAGAACATGTAAACTTTAAATTATGGTTCATAATCCATAACAAAAACAATTATATACTTAAAGCACTTCTTTGTTTCTAAGTGGCTTTGTAACCCATTTCAGTTTCCATCAATTTCTGCAAACATTGGTGTAAACATTCAATAGTGTTTGCATAAGCACATCAAGAAACTACAAATAAATTAACAAGAAAAAGGAAATGAAACAAAAATAAGTGTGCTTCACGTAATGCATCACAAATGGTTCGAATGGTCACCTCTTAAAAATTATAATAATCATGAAAAATGCTTCAAATGCATTTGAGATATTAAACAGAACTTATCTAAAGCATGAGATATTAAACAAAGTTGATCTAAAGCCCCTCTCTTTATTCAAAGGGTTAAATCAATAAGATCGCTACAAGTTTTAAAACATTGTAATCCATGAATCTAGTAACGTTAAAGCTATTTGCAAGTTTAAACCCAACAACTCATTTTTGTAGCACAAGCCCCTCCTATAGATGAAAAACTCTACAAATTATATACAGGAAGTGGAAGCTTAGCATAGATTTATCTCAAGGTTCCATTAAGCGATAAAAATACCTAGGTCCATAAAACTCTCTATATTTTATCTCAGATATTTTAGGGTTTCGGAACACCTTGCACAAAGACAATCTTGATGCAGGGGCATTAGGCTCAGAAAATTCGTTGTATTTTAATAGACATAGAGGTCTTTTGTTTTCAAAATAATATTGGGTTCTTATGTAATTATTAATGTTTTTGAGTGATTTTAATGAGAGATATTAAGTATTGTGAGGAATTTGTAAATGTTCCTGAATCATTGGAGAACATGAGGGAAGTAGGATAGTTGAGATTCATAGGGATTGAGAGATTTAGGAATTAATTGTAAATATTAAGTTAGAATATGTTTCACGATTTTATGGGATTAAAGAGAATCCTTAGGAATAAAAGATAGATTTTAGGACTTTGAGGATTTTGAGAAATTTGTTGAGATGATGGAGGATCTGAACCTAAATTAGTTCAGATTATTCTGTATAAAAATAATAAGCATCAAAGGCAAGAGTAGACAGTAGTAGAAAGTAGGGCTTTGGAAAAACAGAGGTTTGTTGTAAGCCTACGGGAAAATTTGATAGAAAGGCCATTTATCAGAAAATCAAGCCTGAGGGAAGAAGAAACCTATGTAAATATTTGTTTATATATAAAGAGATTGTTTCTTAATTATGTGTGCATTGATTGATTGAACTATGTGTGAGAAATACTCAGAGTTTCTGAATAGGTGTGTGAATAAAACTCTGTGATAAGGGTTGAATGGTGGTTTTGCACACCATTGACAAGTTTAATGTAAATGTCGAGACAGGCATAATGGAAATATTTGAGCTGAAGAACAATAAGGGTTACATATACAATTTGAGAAGACTGGATGAGGTTGCAGTCATCGATCACTAAAAGGATCGATGGTCAGAAGAGGAACTGAATTTTCAATTCCGTATTCGGATACGCTGGACTATATGTATCAGAAGTATATCTGATCGAATAAGTAATGCGGATCAGGACTGGAAAAAGGGTTTAAATTGCAATTGATATTTAAATATCTGATTGTTTACATCACACTGACATATTGTTTGAAAACTTGTATTATGGCATGGAACTGGAGCGAAGGAACAGAGGAGTGGTTTGGAAACCTCCTAAGGGGTTGTTGCGCAGCCTTTAAATGAGAAATGGTGAATCCGAATGAACCTGTCGAAAGAAGAAATAGCACAGTGGAAATGAGAAGCAAAAACATGAAGTGGTTGGTTGTTTGAACGTTTTACCAAGTGTGTGGGGGACATCGTTGAAGATTTAATGTGGAACCATGAGTAATGGAAAATGGAATAGTGAAAGGTGGTTTTGAAAATCACTAATGGTTTTCACGTAGTGAAAGGGTAGTAAGTGGTAATTCCTTAAACGAACATGATAGCGTTCAAGCAGCAACACGTGGCATTGGCGATAACTCAAAACCGACCATTTCGCGTCAGTTTGAAAAACCAAAGAGCATGCAACTTTGTTGTGCGATAGCCATTGGATCGTTGAGCTGGAGCGCGATAAAGCGTCAGCTATCGGATGTATGGAGAATTAAGATCTACAAGGGATGTCTTATAATGAGGAAGGCAGATAAGTGAAAAGGAAAGCTGTGGGCCATATATGATGAGCCTCGATAAATGTGCATCGGCAGAATTGGTGAGTTATAAACTTTATGTTAACTTTGTAACATAAATTTTAGTTAATGAAATCCCGCAAAGGTATGCGAAGTATTGTGATGGTTCATAAAGGTTTACATCAATGACATTTTAAGTTTAAACCAAATTTTATCTTTGGGAAGAATATTATGATATGCCGGTAATAAAGGTTGAATATATATGTGGCAAAAATTATACAGGTTTAACCTAAAGTCCTAAGCTAAGGTAAACATTTCGGGGTTTAACCAATATCAATTGAAACTGACAAATACCAATGAGTAAGGTGGGTATTTGCATATCGTTTGTAAATGTGAATTTTATGAAGAAGAACAGCTTCCGCACAGATTATGGGTTGAAATGCATATGGACAGGCATTAATGAATTGAAGGTCAATAATTAATCATACTTAAGAGTTTGATAAAGTGGGTATGATTTGTGATTTGGATTTTAATCCAAAGTTCAAAGAATTTCTCAAAGTGGGTTTTTGCTGCTTAGGCGGCATCATTTTTGGTATCAAAGCGGGAAATAGCTCTGTGAAGGTTCAAATTTGTTAAATTGAAATTATAAGGAATGCATGTGTGATGGAGAAATAAAAGAGATCAGACTCTGAATCTGAAAGATTGCAGCACATAGAGATACAGTGCAGATGAGAGGTAAAACAAGATTATACAGAGATCTTGAAGGTGAGTTGACAAGTGTTATTTTAACTCTGGTTTGAAGATTATGTTTGCAGAATTCAAGTTGCAGGTAGTGGAATAAAATCTCAGCAAAAGAAGATCACAGCTTTAAGAGCAGTGATGAAGAAATCCAATAAAGGATTCTAAGTGGAAGAAGAATGTGGCAGAACCTTGAAGAATTCCAACAGAGGTTGGATAAAAAGGACAACTGTGTTCTTAGAAGTCGCAAATGAGTTGAAGCCTAGAAGGAGCAAAGAGGAATGCTTAAGAGGTTCCAGAAGATAGAGAACCAGTGCTTACCAAAAGACCAAATCCAGAGGAAAGGATTGGTGAGGTAAGTTGTAACAAGGAAGACTTGTTATTGCAGAGGCTTTAGTATAGCTCATGGTGAATGAATGAGGGACTCATGAAGATAGAGATGGAGAAGAAGATGACTACTAATAGTCATAGAAGAGATAGCAGAGGTTCTGAGAGAGACCACAACAGAAGAAAGGAGAAAGAGGATGCTAAGGCAAATGGCATAAGGAAACAGTTGACTGATGAAGAATATCACAAAAATTTAGCTGAGATAAGAGAACAATTTAATAAATTGAAAATGATGGTAGAAGAAAACTAGAGAATTGGTTGGCTCATGAAGAAGAAAGTAAAGTGGCAGAGGCTACAACAGAAGAGAGAACAGCAAGTGAATATGCAGTTAGCAGAAGAGCTAAGAAAGCTTGAACAGAGGATGAATGTACAATTGGGATGTGAAGAACTCAGAGAAGCTGAGTTGAAAATGGAAGTTTCCATTTGTGAAATAGAATAGAGTGAAGTTATGGGTACAGATGAAGAATGGAGATCTGTGAAAGATATTATGAATCATGGTGAAGATTTAAGACAGCCAGAAGTTTACCTTGCTAAAGAGGGAATTATTGATGATTTCCTGAACTATTGGGCAAATTCAGAACAACGGGAGGATGTAAATCCTTGTATTTTTTAATCTAATAATTGTGATGTGATTACAAGTTTTTCAGAATAGGATGAGCAATATTTTGAAGCTTTCCAAAGTATGGAATAATATCTTTCAGAAGATAAATACTCTGAAGCATAAAGTAATGATGAAGAATGTCTCCTTAATGAGGAAAGCAGTGATGCGTTTATATTTGAAGCTGTTACAACACAGGAAGAATTACTTGTAGAAGAAGAAGAAGAGATTCAGTCTGAAGAGCTGATGTGTGAAGCAACAGTTGAGACTGTTGAACCTTGTAATTATCAAACTAAAAATTTGTGTATAAATGCAGAAATTGTAAGTGATGATGAAGTACTTAAGGGATTTCAAAAATAAATTGCATTGGAGGAATATTTTTTGAAAAAATCAGAGTATGATAGAGATATTGCAAAAGACAGAGTTCACTACAGTGGACAAGAATAGAAAGACATCATGAGAGCAGATGGTGTGAAAGAGAGACTTGTTGACAGTCTTGAGATGCCTTTAGAGAATTCTTTAGGTAGAATGAATCAGCATACTAGTGTGTTGATAGAAGAGGAAATTTTAGCGCAGCATACTGAAATTTTGCCAGAGGAAAGAAAGGCACTGAGGCCTTATGATTTTTATTTTAATAATTTTTTTGTGATGCAGGTTTTATTGTAGATGCTGAAGAAAAGTTGACACAGTTGGGCAGTCAAATAAAAGAGAAGGAAGAAATTTTTTTGGAAATATTTAATCCATGGAATAAAGAAATTAAATTACTGGAAATTATGCTGAAGAATAAAGATTCAATACAGAAAGAGAAATCTCAATTTCAATATTGGGAAATATAGAATGTGAAGATGCAAAATTCAGAGGACAACAACAATAAATTAAAGCAAAGAGATAGCAGTAAAGGGTATACTATGTATCAATCCAATGAATTACTGAAGCGAGAAGACAAAGAAATTGTCATAATTGAAAATCTAGAAGAAGTTAGTAACTGCAGAAAACAAGAGGGTAAGGATGGCAGGGTGGCAGTAATAATGAAAGTGCAGTAATCAAGAGATGAAATAAATTAGCAATCAGAAGATTTATTGGACAGAGAAATTGAATTGATAAGAAAGATAATGATGAAAGTGTCTCAGAAGAAGACATCAGCAAGAAAGAAAAGAAGCAGCAGCAGCAAAAGGAAGACAGTAACAGACTGTGAAAGTACAGCCAGTGGAGCAAGGCATCATAAAGTGTGGAGACCTGGAGAAAAGCAACAAACAACAGCAGATATAGATGAAAAACTACAAAACAAGGTGTGGGATACAGGAAGACAGAGATTAAAAGCACATGATTAGGAGATAATGATTATTTTAACCTTGGGAGTCTGATGCAAGGGCATTAGGCTCAAAAAATCCCTTGTATTTTAATAGACATAGAGGTCTTGTGTTTTCAAAATAATATTGGGTTCTTATGTAATTATTAATTTTTTTGAGTGATTTTAATGAGAGATATTAAGTATTGTGAGGAATTTGTAAATGTTCCTGAATAATTGGAGAACATGAGGGAAGTAGGATAGTTGAGATTCATAGGGATTGAGAGATTTAGAAATTAATTCTAAATCTTAAGTTAGAATCTGTTTCATGATTTTATGGGATTAAAGAGGATCCTTAGGGATAAAAGATAGATTTTAGGACTTTGAGGATTTTGAGGAATTTGTTGAGATGATGGAGGATCTGAACCTAATTTAGTTTAGATTATTCTGTATAAAAATAATAAACCTCAAAGGCAAGAGTAGACAGTAGTAGAAAGTAGGGCTTTGGACAAACAGAGGTTTGTTGTAAGCCTACAGGCAAATTTGACAGAAAGGCCATTTAACAAAAAATCAGGCCTGAGGGAAGAAGAAACCTATGTAAATATTTGTTTATATATAAAGAGATTGTTTCTGAATTATGTGTGCATTGATTGATTGAACTATGTGTGAGAAATACTCAGAGTTTCTGAACAGGTGTGTGAATAAAACTCTGTGATAAGGGTTGAATGGTGGTTTTGCACACCATTGACAAGTTTAATGTAAATGTCGAGAGAGGCATAATGGAAATATTTGAGTTGAAGCACAATAAGGGTTACATATACAATTTGAGAAGATTGGATGAGGTTACAATTATCTATCACTAAAAGGATCGATGACTCAGAAGAGGAACTAAATTTTCAATTCAGTATTTAGATACGCTGAACTATATTTATCAGAAGTATATTTGATCAAACAAGTAATGCGGATCAGGACTGAAACAAGGGTTTAAATTGCAATTTATATTTAAATATCTGATTGTTTACATCACACTGAAATATTGTTTGAAAACTTGTATTCTGGCATGGAACTAGAGCAAAGGAATAGAGGAGTAGTTTGGAAACCTCCTAAGGGGTTTTCGCACGGCCTTTAAATGAGAAATGGTGAATCTGAATGAACCTGTCGAAAGAAGAAATAGCACAGTGGAAATGAGAAGTGGAAACATGAACCAGCTGGTTGTTTGAACGTTTTACCAAGTGTGTGGAGGACAGCGTTGAAGAGTTAAAGTGGAACCATGAGTAATGGCAAATGGAAGAGTGAAAGGTGGTTTTGAAAACCACTAATGGTTTTCGCATAGCGAAAGGATAGTAAGTGGTAATTCCTTAAATGAACGCGATATCATTTAGGCAGAAACACATGGCGTTGGTGGTAATTCAAAACCAAACATTTCACGTAAGTTTGAAAAACCAAAGAGCATGCAACTTTGTTGTGCAATAGCCATTGGATCGTTGAGATGGAGCACGATAAAGCGTCAGCCGTCGGATGTATGGAGCGTTAAGATCTACAAGGGATGTCTTCTAATGAAGAAGGCGGATAAGTGAAAAGGAAAGTTGTGGGCCATATATGATGAGCCTCGACAAATGTGCATCGGCGGAAATGGTGAGTTATAAAATTTATGTTAAATTTATAACATAAAGTTTAGTTAATGTATTCCCGCAAAGGTATGCGAAGTATTGTGATGGTTCGTAAAGGTTTGCATCACTGACATTTTGAGTTTAAACCAAAGTTTATCTTTGGGAAGAAAATTATAATATGCGGGTAATAAAGGTTGAATATATATTTGGCCACAATTATACGGATTTAACCTAAATTCCTACGCTAAGGTAAACATTTCAGGGTTTAACCAATATCAATTGAAACTGACAAATACCAATGAGTAAGGTGGGAATTTTCATATAGTTTGTAAATGTGAATTTTATGAAGAAGAACAGCTTCCGCGTAGATTATGGATTAAAATTCATATGGACATGCATTAATGAATTGAAGGTGAATAATTAATCATACTTAAGAGTTTGATAAAGTGGGTATGATTTGTGATTTGGGTTTTAATCCAAAGTTCAAAGAATTTCTCAAAGTGGGTTTTTGCTGCTTAGGTGGCATCAAATATCATAGAAATACCGCATAGACTCATCAAGTTATTCTTGCCTTCACTTCATTCATTTGTTTGAAACAAGAAAATTCCACCAGATAAACAAAACAAAGACAAGATATGAAATAGAGGCGCAACATAAACATTGTTTCTGCATAGAAGGTGAGCATAATTTAATTTCAAGGATCCCACATTTGGGATCAATTCTTGCAGTCCCTGGTTCACAATCTCCGTAGAAAAAAAGTCCTACTCCTTGGCCATCTACCCACATTTTTTCTCCACCAAAACAAACCCAAATTTCACATCTCAAAGAGCTGCAACTGCTTTCTGTTCTCAGAGAATACTAAGACTCTCCAACTCCATCAAACAGTATCTCTTGGTTCATCCTGGAATGAAAGCGTGACTTGCTAATATATGTTGTATAGTCAAAGTGACAGAACGATAATCATTAATTCTCACTCCAAATGCTTTGGTTTTGTTAAATTCTTGAACCAGAACATGGAGCTTCAGGCTTGCACATCAATCCTCATAGGCAGAGATGGACACTGGTGACAGCCAATTCCCTTGCATGCCTTCCACGACCATTGATATCCCATTCCAATCAATTTCTCAGATAACCACAAACTTCACTTACATGCCCTACAATGGAAAAACAGTAGTCATGGCAATCCATCACAATAATGAGGGCCAAATGTATACATGGAAACGACTAATCAACAAAACCCTGAAACTTCAAACTCGTAAGCATTACATTGAGTTGAAGATGATGAGAGCGACATGAACGTTCTAGAACAAGAATAGAGCATAATGGGATATCCTTCAACTTGAATTATGCTGGTGTCGGTAACTACATATTTAAGGATGTGATTTATAGGCTGATGCATTGTGAACAAATTTTGATCATCAAAAACAATAGTTCTGAGATCCATGGAAATAAGGGTGAAAGTATTAACACCTAAAAGGAGAAAAACATGTGCTAAGTTTGAATTCGAATTCAATTGGTAGGTGAAAAATTCAATTAGTTAAAGTTCAATTTGGTAAAAAGTTGGCAATACAAAAAAAAGGATTTTTTTGAAATTTCAAAATATTGAGCTTAGTAATTTTGATATCCAAAGCTTTAAAGATTTCTCAAAAATTGTTTTCAGTCATAACAAACAAAGTTGCAAATAAAATTAGATATCCAGATTAATAGAAAGAACTTGTCAAAAAAAGTGACTCAAAAAATGAGAGGTTCAAATTCTCAATTAATAAATAGTAATGAACTAGGTTGTTTCTTAGTAATACAAGTAATTTCCTAATAATTAACTGAAAATAATAATAATAATAATAAATAATAAATAAATAAATAAATTTAAAAATCATTTGAGTAGAACATTGAATTCTACTCATTCTTATTACAAATACATAACTGAATATCATTTATTGTATTCACTAATAATAATATTGAATATTAAAATTTTAAAAAGTCCAAAAATATAAAATTAATAATATTTTCGAAAATATTTACTTGAGAGTAAAAATTTAAATAACAAGATAAATAACTAAAAATCTACATATAAAATGATATCAATATTTTTATATTTATTTTTTTTTAATTTATTTTTTATTAAAAAAAATTGAAAACATATCCAACCATCCAAAAATAAAGAACAACATACATCACTTTGATTAGATCCCCTAAAAAAAATGGATGTACAGGCACTATGTAATGAAATCATTAATTAGCTTGTATTTTAATTTTCTTTAAATCTCATTATTTTAATTTGAAAACACATGAACATTATTTTTCATTTTAGGAGTTCTAGGTTTGAAACTCATCAACAGTATCTGTAAAGGAAGTAAACTCGTTGTCTTCATTGAAGATGAAGGATCTCTTTGGATTTTAACTCTTGCCCTTAGAGATTATATCCCCTAATGAAATGGTTGAACACGCACCATCAGATGAAATCATTAATTAGTTTTTATTTTAATTTTGTTTAAATCTTGTTATTTTAATTTGAAAACACATGAACATTATTTTTCATTTTAGCATCTAGGTTCGAAAATCATCAACAGTGTCTCTAAAGGAAGCGATCTCATCGTCTTCTTTAAAGATGAAGGATCTCTTTGGATTTTAACTCTTGCCATTAGAGATGTTAATCGCTACATGCTGGATGAAAATGAGGCAACAAAATAATTACTCTTAACATTATACATAGCAAAAAGTTTTAACAAATTTCTTCACATACCGAATTGAACTTTGGTGTATTAATGGCCGAATCAAACCAAACCAATGAATTTTCGAATTCTTCGGCTCGATACAGACGAATTTGGTAGCTATGAGGAAAACCAATGTGTATGGCCCCTCCAAATTCTTTTTGTAACCATCATGGATTGGGGTCATGATTATGCTTGTAGTGGCTCAAACATAACTAATAACCAAATTTCAAGCTATAACACTCCTTTATCTTTCATTTTACTAGTAAGTGAGTTGAAATTTACTCTAACATTAATGTTGAAATGTAACATTAATAGGAAAAAACTATTTTGAAAATATTTAAGCATCAACACCATTATTGGCAATAAGAAAACTATGGAAAAAAGAGGAAGCTAATATTCTTTAGACCACGAATGGTTATGAATTAGTGTAAAATAAAAAATATCTCATTTTAATTATTTCTTTAAACATTTGAACACTTGATATGTAGCCAAAGCTTTAGCTTCAACTTCATTTCAACAAGTTACCATAACTCAAATAAGTGTATAAACTTATTTCTATTAATAACATGATGTAATTGCATAGTTTTTAATGACTAGTGCTAAGTTGTACTTTAACTCAGGTGTAAATGGTTGAATGTTTCCTTTGAAAATGGATGGCATATAAACCTAAAAATGAAATTATTTTTAATGTGGATAATGCTTAGATTGTCAATGTTTTATAGTGAATACTTTTCCAACAAGTATTCATAGAGAAATTGAATTTGAATTAACCGAATAAAGAAATTATTGACAAATTTAACTTTCCATAAATTTAAATTGAGGCATTTAGAGCCTTTTACATTAATTTTTGGTGAATATATTTTGATACAACCATGGCGCATCGTTCATTTTCAAGCTAGGAAGCTTAAATGTCCTTTTGAGCTCTTACAAAGTTTAAAATCCCTTTATATTTTGGAAGAACAAGAGGTAACAAGAATATATAGAGGAATTTTAAGTCTATAGAAGAGGAAAATATTTTCTGAAGGAGTTGAATGACAAGTGACATAAAAAAAGATCTAAGCCTTTATAAGCTTGCACTCCTGAGAATTTCAATCACCAATCCTGCTATCAAACCTAACACAAAGTCTCATTATTGTCGAAGCAATGTTATATTCTTATGAAGCCATACACTGACCACATTTCCCTAAAGACTCTACAAATAGAGAGGATAATAAAAACGAAAATATTTAGACCTGGGACATAAAAAATAGAGATCGAAATCACCTATAGGATGAACACATCACTAAGAAATAACATAAATTCTAAATTTATTTTCAATCCTTGACTTGTTTTGATCCCAACTCTTTTAGCCAATAGCCATAGTTCCATCTCCAACACCACAATCATTAACAAGATCTAATTCACATATGTCAAACATAGTCTAGCTAATAGCTAATTCCTTGTAAGGAATGATGAATAAATGATCTACCAATTTGGTCCTACCTCAAGCCTCCTTCTCTGCTCCTGGACCAAATGTTATCTCAACCTATATTTTTTCCCATGGAAATTCTTCCTCCTCACAGAGAGCCCTAGTTGAGCCCTCTAAAGAAAACTTAGCCAAATGCTTTGCACCACCAAAATAGAAACTGGGAAATTGCATGAATTTTCCAAAAGTAAAAAGAAACAATCCCCTTTACCTTTCCATCCAATGGAATTTCTAGTGAGAAGGTCTTGCGATGCCCACCACCACCATATCTGAGGGTGGTTGAGCTTATATTGTACTTTTCATTTCAAACCTCCAAGTAGACTACTTTACTAAAAAAAAACATCATCAACCATCAGATTCCCTTCAAGAATTTAAGAATTATGCCTGTAAATCTCCACTTGCATGTATGATTATGAGAACCCTCTTGATGACCATCCAACATCATGTGGATTGAATCATCTAGGGTATCTTCATATGAGTGAAATATACCCATATTGTGCCATAAAACCTTAAACATGTTGACATTAAAAACTCATCCTTTCCATTTCTTTCTGAAGTACCAAACTACCTCCAATATCTCATTTTCTCAATACAATATTACAATTTCACTCGTCAATAAAACCAAGGAAGAAGTCCATTTCTTGATGGAACAACCCACACATTCATAATAATATACAAGATAGAGGCATATCACTTCCCCACAACCCACTTGTTTCATAATGGCCAATAAATCGCTTGTCGCTGACTTGGATGTCGCAAAATCGACCCATTATTAAATTTCCCATCAGACTATGCAAGGGGCTTTAAAATTTGAATTTTATATTAATTCTATGTGTTCCTTATGCTAATGCGGTGCCATCTTTAGCTAAGGATTCACTTAAAGAGTTATGTTGTTTTAAGATATGATGAAACTCATAAAAGAATATCATTTTTAGAATATTTCTAATCTTCTTAAAAAAAAAAATTAAGCCTGAGTTTTTTGGGAGATTTTCCTTTATTACACTTTCAAAAATAAGCTACGAATCCCTAACAATTGAGAGACTAGAAATCTCTCTGTCTTTGGAAAGCATTAGTCCCTCGAGAAGAATGTATACTTTAACATGATTATTTGATCAATGTCATAATCCCATAAGTTAATTTTATTTTTCATTAGTTAGAAAATAACATTGATTGAGAGTATTTAGAGATGCTCACATTTTTATATTAAAAACTAAATTAAAAATGGCTTGAACCATATAAGCTAAACTTGTAACAAAAGTCTATATTTTAAATTATAAAATAAATAAATTTACAATATTGTAAGACATTATCTATATAAAACATTATGTAATATAATGTTATATTGATTTAATCAAAATAGAAATAATAATTAAAAATAGACTAATAAATTTAGATTTAAAATAATTCTAAACTAGATTTAAAATAATTCTAAACTAATTTTATTGTAACTGAACTTTCTTCCATATTAAAACTTTTAAATATTTTCTTAATAATTTTCTTCACTTTAAATATACATGTATATGCTTAAAAATGATAAAAATTACAAATCAATTACTCTCAAAAGGAACGGAACATTTACCTACTCTCACAATTAATTAGATAGCCATGATAACAATTAATAATTCTCATTAAAGTAACATATGTATCTCAATGATTGAACGCTTAGTGTAGGCGGCTTGGGGATTTCTCGCGAAGGATACTCTCAAGTGAAAATAAGATTTAAGGTAAGTCTCCGTCTCCCACCAAGACTTTATATTCTAGTTTTATTCAAGTTTGGAGAATGATATATAAAATATTAGGTGTGTTATATATTTTATAGTTTTGTATAATAATAATAATAATAATAATTTTTTATTACTAAGTTATATATTAAGAAATAAATATGAGTAATAACATGAAAGTGAAAAATAAATATAGATAATTATTAGAAATTGAATTCTAAAAAGTTATACTCGATCATAGTAATATATAAAATTGGAAAACTATAAATGATTTATAATTTTTTTACTGGAAAATTATAAATGGTTTATGATTTTCTTATATTCTTATTTATTGAATGATAAGATTGGCCGAAAATAAAATTTGAGAGTTTAAACTTAATATTATGATGCAAAAAATTCTCAAAATCTTTATCTTATAATTAGTCTTTATTATTGAGAGAAATAAAAATCTATAATATATTATAGTGATTTAGTTGCTAAATAATACATTGAGCATGCATTAATGTGTGTGTTTATTCTCTCAAAAGTGTATTCCCTAGGAAATTGTGTTTTTTATTGGTTTGTTGTTTCTTGCATTTGTTTGTAATTGCTTTGTTTTAAGTTTATGTGCATTCTTGTCTCATGGATAGTGTAGTAAATATATCCCACAATTCTTCTTATTTGCATTTAGTAGCAGAATCAATCACCTCAAAGACAATGTGTTAGGGATAAGGTTTTTTAATATAATCTTGGTTTGAGTGGGAGCTTTCACATAAAGAAATTTTGTTGCAAGGAAATGTTGAGAACATATAGACTAGAAATGAAGAATTTTAATGGCACTAACTTTGAGTTATAGAAGCTTAATATGGAGGATCTTCTCATAGATTGAGATCTATGTATTGCAATATATGGAACCAAACCGACTAGTATGAAATATGAAGAGTGGGTAATCCTGGAGACAATGGTGAGAAACCTCGTAAGGCTCTATTTTAATTATTTAGTATTAATGAATTCTTTAAATACAAAGGGATAAAAATTTTATAGAAGTTGGGGTACTTGAATCTAAATAACTCATTTTTTAATAAAAGTTTTTTGCAAAAATAGTTGTTCACTTTAAGAATGGGTGATGGTGATTTTGTAGCAAAGCACTTGCATTTAATACTATTGTGACCTATTTTATCTTTGTTGGAGTGAAGATGGATAAGAATGAGCATCGTATGACCCTTTCGTATTATTTTCTACACTCATGGTACAACTTGACATGTAGATTTCATTTAGTGAATCTATGACATAGTGCACACATTCATGGGATAATAGTATACCCTTAGTTTTACTAAAAAATAATAAAAGACTCCCAAAATCATTTTATTGACCCCATCCCAATATTTATTTCCAATAAAAAGAGCTCAATGTTTTTACTATATATAATGAATTGTCATTAAATAACCCTTTTTTTAGCCCCCAATACCTATAAACCCCATGTACTCTATATCACCCCTTAATACTGATAATATTATGGATTTATTTTTCATAATTTTAAAACCCCCTTTATGAACGGATGTGATAAGATATGATAAGATATTAATAAATAATGTAGAACCCCTTATGTAACTTATTACTGGAATTTAGCAGCATTGTAAAGGCATTGGTGCTTAATAAGCTCTTATTTGTTTTACTCTCAATGGAGGCGATGCAAAAAATATCTTGAATCCATCAATGATGCTCAGATGCTCATGGAAGATCATTGGAGAGAAGAAAATGGGAGGGAAGGATAGATTCCAGATACCATGGGAGACATACGTTTTTTAGAAATTCCAAGGAAAAATTTGGAACTTGTTGGAAAAATGAAATATGAAAATTATTAATTTCAAATTTTCTTCATTTGAATACTTTTTTGTGAACTTTCATTATTCTTCATTCATTATTTTATTATATCATTATCATCAAAAAAATATCAAGAGCAAAAGAAGTAAATAGAGTGGACATAGATATTAGGGTCCAAATTCGGTGAAAAACCCCTCCAAGGGGAAAACCCAACTAACTCTTCTCTTCTTAGAGAATTTGCTTCAAATGACACAATGAAGACCGAAACACTAGACTAAGTCCTCCTCCAATTAACAATTCATCCCTTCGAAGAGAATCATATCACCACAGCTCAATCCTGCATCAACCAGCTTCCAGGTACAACTTCGTTTCAACCATGCAACTTTGTCCTACAACTTCGTCCATGTAGCTATTATATAAACCCTAGTCTAGCTTCTTCAACAGATCCTTCTTTGATCAATACAGATCCTTCCAAGGTCAACAAGGTCAAGACAAAGTATTCCTTATACCAAAAACTTGATACTACAATGTTTCCTACCACAACTCAGATTTGCAACTTTGGCCTCCTTTGTAGCTACAAAAACCCTAGAATTTTGCACATGTGAGAGAGATAGAGCCCCAAAACAAGTTTTTCCTTGACTTCTTGGATTCATTTTTCCTTCTAGACCGTTGATCCTCCTTTCTTGCCTATTTTAGCCTTAGATTTAATTTCTTCTCTTGAGATTTAACTTGAGATGATGAGTATCAAATGAGGTCTCGAATATGCTCCTTTATGTAGCTTTTCCAAGGGGTCAAATTCCCTTCTTTAGGCCAACTTTAAGATGCCATGGTCGACTCGTACTTTGGAGGTTTCTAGGACTTTCTAGAGCCAAAATAAATTATTTTACAAGATATATTTTTCCTAGAAGGGTCTTGTAAACATGATGTTGACTCTCTTGACTCATGACAATAAATCCTATAACCTAAAAAACCCTAGAAAAATGAAGAACATGCTTTTACCTAGAAGACCATTAATAAAGAGCATGAATCTTGTGCTTTAAAATAATAAATTTTATTTTTTTTACATAAGATAAATATTGAAATGAGTACAAAAACCGTTATTAAGACCAAAACTAGGTATTTTTCCAACACTACTTCTTAACTAGGGAGGTATTCATAATCATTATAACCAGTAGAACATCATTCTCAAATTAAAGAGTTATCATAAGAAGATTCAGATTGATAAACCAATTGTAAGCATCATCATTGTGTCCAGCACTATCTTGAAGGCCTAACTAGACAAGCTCTACTATATTCAAGAGAATTATGCTAGGAGGATTTACATGTGACACTGCACTAGCTCTACAAGGTGCATACCCCATCCAGATGTTCATAAGTTATTTACTTATAGGATTATTCTTATCTTGGATTCCCAACCCTCAAATAATATCAGTCCTCTTTTACCACTCTTATCTTGGATACATGTCTCATCCTCAAAGAGTGTCAATACATTTCCTTTCTTGGATTGTCCATCCTCAAGGAAACTATAGATGATTATCCAATCCTCCACCATTCTTTCTTCATTACCTTCACATAGACTTATGGTTTTTAGTCCTAATACATGAACAAGGGAATGCACACGCCGTGTCCATCATCACTCCTTATCAACCAAATAGGATATACATATTCCCTTTTGATTTGGGAATAGATTTTTGATCCTATTCAAGGAGACTCCTTTACTCCCTCTCAAATCGAGAGGAAATTCTAGAATTCCTTTTAATTTTGGAAGTAAACACCACAAGATTTATAGCTTGTCTTTATAAGAGTATTATATATGTGTTCTTCATAGCTACATGGCTCCCTCTTTTCTTTGCATCTCTTGTATCGATCTTCCTTCCTTCTAAGGTATCATGCAGCCCTCTTTACTCTTCAATCTTGTGATAGGATCTAGTTGCTTATCACTTCCATCTTGTCATCATAGATGAAGGCATTTTATTGAGTCTTTCCAAACTTCAAGTTGACCATAGCTTCTTCATTAAAGTGATGTTTCTTGTTGACCTTTACGTTATATTCTTGCATTGATACCTTTTAATCCCAAGATGAATACATTTTGACTTTATACTTTCTAGGTATCTTATGTTGAGCTTTCCCTCAACATTTTTCATATATTCCTGCAATAACTTTCTAGGTAGAAAAATAATATGTTAACCAAATGACCATAAAAAATTATCAATATTAGACTTACCTCATCATGATGATATTCTCAACAACATCCTCATGGTCTATCTCCACTTGAATCTTCCTTCATGCATCAGAGTTCCCAAGGATTGAACTTGATTACCAAGTTACAATTTTTCTTCTAGAGACTATGCAATATTTTAATCATTATTGTATATAATCTAGTGAGAAAATACTAAATCTTTATTCATTCCTGAGTAAGTTAAAATATTCATTTTAAGCATCATATAATCAAATGAAAATTTTACTCGACATATTTTATGACCAACTTATTTTACATGATTCTTATACATTTGAACCCTACCCAAGAGTTACTTTAAATATGTATTTCACATGATTTTATTCAATAATCTATATACCCTATAATGAGTCTGCAAACTAACCCATTGCATTCCTTCATCCCTTTAAAAATATTTTTCCATAGTAAATGGAATATATACTAACCTTGTCATAATTCTTCTTCCAAGAACCTTCAAAATGATGGTTCTTACAGGATCGTGATGATCCACCTTCGCAAGATGACTCCATGTAGCATAATTTTAGATAGTGCCTCGATGAAAAAAATATGCAAAATGGTATATCTCTTAAATACTAGATGATTTCTACAAGGAAACTTTACCAAGTAGACTCTATAGTAAATAATAACGCATACTATACAAATGAAAGACCAATTTCTCAAGGAACCTGATAGAGAGGATGCCTTATTCAATAGTAAATATCGTTGACTTCTTCTTTCTTCGGCTTTTTCTCAAGTTCTCCTATTTCCCCAGCTATGTATTAGAGAACTTTTGAGGTCTAAAATGGGACTCCTAAGAAAAATGTACAACCAAAATAAAATTTATAACCAATAGGATTCAAGGTGATGATGTCAACCATGGGGTATGATTCACCATTTTTCGGGTAAAAAGGTAAAAATATTAAACAATAATAAAATTACTTTATCAACTTGTACTTTCAACTTATCTCCCTAAGGTTTTACTCAAATTTATAGCGGGAGTACTCGCTGGATGCAAAATTTAATTCCCCATCCAAGGAGTACCCATGGTGCATACTTTCGATGGACCTTGTTACACGAAAAATGAGAAATACATGAAAATTTGTGATTGAAATCATGTTTTTCATGTATTTCACATTTTTCGTGTAGTGGGGTACATAGAAAGTATGCAATATGGGCAGTCCTTGGATGAGGAATCAAATTTGGCATCCAATGAGTGTTCCTTCTCAAAATTTGAGTAAACCAATATGGAGATAAGTTGAAAATACTAGTTGAAAAAGTAGTTTTTTTCTTTTTTTCCCTCTAAAATTTGATGATGTAATCTGATTTTATTTTATTATTTCCACTATTATTTTATAATTTCCTTAGGAGGCCCATTTTAGACCTCAAAATTTCCCTAATGCGAGCCTCGGTTATTTCCTCTCTTTTTTTGCTCTCATGACTTCAATAGTCCCTATTAAAGTGTCCATAATCATTGCACTTAAATATTTTAACCTTGGAGGCATCTTTCTTCTTGGACTTCCCAAACTTTCCCTTCCTCGGCTTCTTGACTATTGCAATAAAATATTGATATTGTTCATCTTATCCAATATAATCCTTTGTCTTCATCGTAGTTTCTTCCAAGATACGCTGAGCCCACAACATATCAAAGGAGTTGAATCTTTCTTATAGTATATACTTGTTTCTAAGCTGCTCAATTCTTGTGGCAATGAATTTGGTACACAGATGGTTATTTTTGAATCATAAATTATTTGCCCAAGCCCCTACAAGTGATCTCTTAATTAAGAGATATTCATTAGAAAGGATGCCATGTATTCATCCTTTGACTTCTTAATTTTGTATATTTTATTTTTAAAAGACATATTTTGTCCTAATGTACTCATAGAGAAGAAATTCACTAGTTTGTCATACATAGCCTTAGAAATCTTCAAATTTGCAACAAATGGAAAAATAAGATCCTTAATGGATTTAATAATGATCCTTTGTGTCGTAACTTCTCCTTTATTATATTTTTCTAGTTCTTGATTATTTTCTTTACTAGGTTCAATGACTTTACCAGGTACATACTCCATTACTTCATGCTTTGTAAGTGTCAGGTCAATCCTTTTCTTCCATGCTAGGAAATTTGATGAGCCAATGAGCTTATTTCTTTCATTGCAAAGAGAACTCATATGACTTGTAGATTTAGACACATAGTAACAATATGATACTTACTTGTCAATCAAAATCCTTCCTTCTCCAATGATGTCTCCATCTATATTGAGGCTTTCAATATTTTCAAAGAGACTTCAACAGCTTGAAGGAATGATATGATGCTACCAACTTCCTTCAAGGATATCTTCCAATGATCCTTTAAATAGATCTCCTTCCAATCTACTTATTTAATTTGATGATGTCTTGATTTACTATTATGCACAAATATTCCCCTAGTGAACCCTTCTTGTGTCCACAAGATGATTCTTCCAGCTATCTTCTTGTTCACCTTAGCTCAAATACCATGTTGGAAAAACGCAATATCGAAGTTATTAATTTCAATTTTCCTTAACCTTAATACTTGTTTTTGAGCTTTTATTATTCTTCTTTCACTATTTTGTTAGATCCTTATCATAAAAAAAATATAAAGAGTAAAATCAGTTAAATATAGTGGAAAAAGATATTAAGCTCCAAGCCAAGGAAAAATCCGCCCAAGGGGAAAACCCAGAAAAATATTCTCTTATTATAGAATTTGATTCAAATGATACAATGAAGACCTAAACTCTAGACCAAATCCTCCTCCAAGTACAAATTCAACCCTTCCAAGAGAATCATATCACATAGCTCAATCTAGCATCAACCAGTTTCTAGTTGCAATTTCGACCACAACTTTGACCCTGCAAATTCGGCCCTATAGTAGCTGCAGAAAACCTTAATCTCACTTCTTCAAGAGATCCTTATTTGATCAATAAAAATCCTTCCAATTTCAACGAGGTCAATACAATGTATTCCTTCTGCCAAAAACTTCATATTGTAATTCATCCTATTGTAACTCAGATATGAAATTTCAACCTCCTTTATACCTGCAGAAACCCTAGAATTTTGCACGTGGGAGAGAGATAGAGCCCAAAAACAAGTTTTTCTTTGGCTTCTTGGATTCCTTTTTCCTTATAAATCTTCACTCCTCCTTTGTTGCCTCTTCTAGCCTTATATCAAATTTATTCTCTTGATACTGAACTTGAGATGAAGAGTGCCAAATGAGGTTGAACCTGCTCCTTTATATAGCCTTTCCCAGCAGTCGAATTCCCTTCTTTTGGCCAATTTGAAGCTTCTAGGGCCAAATTTTACTCTTGAGGTTTCCATGACTTTATAGACCCAAAATAAATTCTTTTACAAGGTATATTTTTCATGGAAAGGTCTTGTAAACATGATGTTGACTCTATTGACTCATGACAATAAATCATTTGGTGTAGGAAACCCTAGAAACATGAATAACATGTTTTTTCCTACAACACCATCAATAAAGAGCTTTAAACTCATGCTTTAAATAATTAATTTTTATTTTATTCTCTTTTTTGTAACATAAGGTACATATTGAAATTAGTACAACAACAATTATGAAGACCGAAACTAGTTACTTTTCCAACGAAACCGCAACAACATTTGATCATGTACAAAGAGACCAAAAAGAAGAGAAAAATAAGAATAAGAAGGAAAATATTGATTATAATAATGAGTCTAAAAAATATCCTCAATATATGGTGGAGATTCCTTTTTTACATCTATGGTAACCCATGGAAAGCTATAATATGTGGTTGATAGACTCTAGAACTTCCTTCCATATGACTTCACATTAGCACTAGTTTTAAATATATGAGAAACATGATGCTGGAATAATATACCTTAGTGGTGGATCTCCTCACAACATAGTTGACTATAGTGGATTCTTAATTATATTTCATTATTGCAAAGTCGAGGGGATTAGCAGATTTTTTACCATTTTGGGTCTAGCATGGACCCTAGTATCACTAAGAAAACTTAAATATGTAGGTATACATGTTATTTTATCTAATAAATGGTTTAAGACATTTCAAGGAGCCATGGTTACCAATAAGAGTGTTCATGTGGGAACTTTTTTCTAGCTTAAAGTATGCACCATTTACTATAATAGTGATTAAATTTATACAATGGAGAGGTTTATAGGATCTACACCTATATCTACTTTTGTTGGTCATTGGAAGTTAAGGAAGTTCTTGCTTCAAAAGGAAAGTTAGTTATATAAAAGACAATTTTATGGCACCAAAGGTTAGAGCCATTTAGGTAAGAATGGAATATACACATTGTAAAATATTTTTTTATGGATTGATTGAATTTCCATTGAAATTAATTTTTGCAAGCATTTTATATGTGGAAAATGTGGAAAATAAAACCATATTCAATTTTATTATAGTTCTTACAAATCATTTTGGTTTCTCTACTTAGTTCATTCTAGTGTATTGGTCTAATCAAATTTTCTTCAATTTATAACACTTTATATTATGTTTCATTAATTAATAATTATTCTAGAAGGACATTGGTATATTTTCTTAAAATTAAATCATATGTTTTAAATTGGTTTAAGGAGTTTAAAGGTTTCTTCTAAAATTATATTGGTGGGATAATTAAGGTGTTGAGAACTAATAATTGTGGTGAGTTTTTTTCGGCAAAGTTTGATAATTTATAAGGAGAATGACATTGAAAATCATAAGACAACTCCATATATCCCTCAACAAAATGGAGTAGAAAATTGATGAACACAATGATCATGGAGAGAGAAATAAGTATTCTAAATAGAGCCAACTTAGAGAAGAAGTTTTAAAAAGAAGTGGTTGCTATTAAATTTTAGTTTATCAACAAGTCCCCTACATTAGCTTTTTTGGATAAGCCCCTTACAAAGATCTATACGGGAAATAATCTTTCACGTGCATATATTATTGGTTTTGGTTGTAAGTCATATGTTCATGTTCCAAACGAGGAGTGGTAAAAGTTGCATAACAAGGCTATGATATGATCTCCATTAGCTATAGTATAGGCATGAAAAGGTGCAAGATTTGGGATCCTATGGCTATAAAAAATTTGTATAGCAGGAATGTTATTTTAAAAAAATTCAAGCCTTCTCTCATAGTGTTGTATCCAAAATAAAATAAGAATTTAGTGGTTTAGCTACCACCTAATATCGAGAAATATGAATTAAAAAATGAACAGTAATTTCATGATGGATGTGATGGGGAGGAGGTTTTATAGAGTTCAAAAGAGAAGAAAGGAAACTCACCTCAAACTTTAAGGATATCCACTCAACAACAAAGACAACTTGGGCAACTTTAATTCCGGTAGGATTTAGGGTTCTTCATTGTCATAGTTTCTTCACAAAACATTATCGGTTCTAGGCACTCAAACAGATTAGCTTCTTCCTCTGGTTTACCTAGAGCAGAAGGACATATTCCCCCTTATTTTCAGTATAATGTATTGAAGAAGCTCTCGTCTTTGTCATTGTGCTTGATATTTGAAAGCTTTCATGAACGGTGGTTGAATGAGATTTCTCTTTGAATTTGTCCCCTGAAACAACTGGCTCTTCTCTTTGAACGTAATCCAGCATTGCCCGTTCTTCCATTGATTTCTGAGAAACAGCCTTTCTGTATATCCGGCATAACACAATATCCTTCATCTGAACAAACCAATTCGAATTCCTCAGTGTAACTTCAAAAAATATAATTCGTACAAAATATCAAAACTTTCCAATACTCTCATTTTAATTTAGGACGAAGAAACATAAAATATAAAAAATAAAGATAAAACAAACAGATTTTAACGGCGGATTTTTCCTTTTCTCATACTATCTCAATTTTGATTGCAAGTTCTAAAATATTTTAAAATTTAATTAATAAAAACAAAATCATTTGTTTATTTTTTCTTATATCTATTCAAAAGTCTACGATCAAAGATTTTTATATATATTCAAAAATCTACCATTAAATTAAATTCAACTCCATTTTCCATATACATATAATCTCCTCCATTAACAATTAAAAAATAATATTAATGCAAACCTGTCCACTTTATGAAGCTTGTAAAGTCATCTTTGATTATTAAAAAAAACCTCGTCAATTTAAAAAGAAAAGAAAAACCAGAAGTGGGAAGAAAAACTGATTAGAAAACTTGTAGTTGCAAACTTCCTTCACCATTAATAGATCTGGCTCTTGGGGTTAAACCTCTGGCTTTTTTAATAACAAAAATGTTACACACATGAAAGGAAAATTGATGACCTTGTGCATAGGCTGTCTGAAATCCGGCAACCTGTACTCGTTCATGATCCAGTCCGTTCTTTGCCCCAGTGGGGCTTTTCCTTTATAAAACACCAGAATTTTCTTCAGACCGATGCACTGAAGCTGCGAGTTGCGAACTGCTCTATCTGAACCAGTAGCCTTCCAGTAACCAGAAACCGTCAATCTGTTAGGCCGAGGGCATGACTGCTTATGATCTCTTGGAACAAAGAAGAACCATTGTTTCTCCCCACCTTTATTAACGAAACCTGCAAGAATACGAAACATTTAGTTGAAAAATTTTATATAAATTTTTTTTTTTCAATTTGAAAATTTATGTCCGACTACAATACTGATGAGATCAAATCTCTTCACCCAACTATTAGATTATATAGAAACAGAAATAATTTATGTTAGTAAGACCAAACTTTCTCATCTAACTATTAAACTACGTAAAACCAAAAATAATTTATGCCCACCTGGTAACTCCTAGGGATCATATCGATACAAGTCCAAGGTTGGTATAAGTATATCGAGGTCCAGTGGGTGGCCCGCATGGACCCTTTTCTTCAGATAAACGCCGACCAGTTCCTCTTCTGTGGGATAGAATCTGAAGCCTGGAAAGTTCATGAATTCTCCCTGCCCCTTTCCATCATTGTATAGTTCTTCAGACATGGCCATCTGATCTATTTTGAAGATCTGCTTATACAAATTGCCTCACTATGTTCTCTATATATCTGCACAGATTTTCGCTTATGATCTACAAGTTAGATTTGAATTATAAATTTTGAGAAATGACGAGGAAGAGAGATAGAAATTTAAAGAGGAAATCGGAGAAATGCGACAAAAAAATGGTCCACGCGTATGAGCAAACAATAAATATTATAACAGTGTTTCTTTCTCCAAGTCTTTTTAAAACTGTTTGCGTTCTTCCTCCGCGTACTGATGGTCGTAGAAGTCCGATGGGTTCTTTCGTCGTAATGTCATGGAAATTTCAACGAAGCTGCAACTTCTGTCACTGGCCAAAGTGATTCTCGCCATTGATTTAGGTTAACATTGCAGGTGTCAACTTCCATTTATTAATTTCATAGAGTTTATTTATTAGTTTTAATATATAATATTTATAATATTTCATATAATTATTTAAAATTAAATTTATTTATTTAAATTATATTAATGTTATAATTTAAAATGGATAGTATAAATATATTATATTATAAAGTAATTTCATATATATTTATGAATATGTATTTATTAAAATTATTATTTCTCAATTTATATATTCATTATAAATGTATATTTAGATAAATAATATAAGAATACTAATAATTAGAATAGTTATATAAATAGTTATATAAATTAGGTGGTTGATTAACATTTATGTACCATTTAATTTGGTTGATTAACATTTATAACCATCAAAACATTTATGTGTCATTTAATTTATGTAGCGTTGTTCTAATATAAATAATTGGTATATGAGTGGAGGTTGCAAATATCTTATAAATTTTGAAATCATCTTTTAAACAAGTAGTCTTTTCCATTTAAGTTAGAAATTATGTTTTGAGGAAAATTGTATAGAAAATTATAACTTACATTAGTCAATGCTAATAACTGTTAAGGAAAACATAAATAATGGTGAGAAGTAACTCTAGGTAAATATGTGATTGCATCTTATTCCTTTCCATTCACATCTTATTTGCATCTTAATGGTGAGAAGTAACTCCTAGTAAATATGTGATTGCATCTTCTTCCTATCCATTCAACATCTTATTTGCATCTTATTTCTACCCATTTTTTATGCAAAGAATTACATAAATTATAGTGGAAAGTAATTGATAGTAAATATGTTGTTTCCCTAAGTATTAGTTATTTTCAATTATTTTATTTTTGGATAGTTTTCTAACAAAGCTTAAAAATAAAAAATCAATACACAAATATCTAAAAATTATGCATGAATATTGCAACTATCTCCATAAATTATGACCTAAAATATATGATATAATTACCCAAATAACATTATATTGTGAAAAAAACAGAAAAACTTTAAATTATATTTGATAATATAAAATAAAAATAAAATAAAATAAAAACACTAAAACTATATACTTCTTTGTGAGTGGCTTTGAAGCCCATGTCAGATTCCACAAGCATTGGCGTAAACGTTCAATAGTTGTTACATATAGCACATCAAGAAACTACAAAGAAATTAACAACCCATCTTCACTCGTGAAAAAGGAAATGAAACAAAAATAAGTGTGTTTCACGTAATGCATCACCAATCGTTCGAATGGTCACCTCTTGAAAAATATAATAATCATGAAAAATGCTTCAAATACATTTGGGATATTGACAAAAATAAGTGTGCTTCACGTAATGCATCACAAATGGTTCGAATGGTCACCTCTTGACAAATATAATAATCATGAAAAAGTCTTCAAATACATTTGGGATATTAAAAAGAACTTATCTAAATCATGAGGTATTAAACAAAGTTGACCTAAAGCCTCTCTATACTTTATTCTAAACTTTCTTATTTAAAGGGTTAAATCAATAAGATAGTTACGAGTTTTAAAACACTGTAATCCATGAAGCTAGTAACGTCAAAGCTATTTACAACTTCAAACCCAATAAATAATATTGGTAGCACAAGCTCTTCCTATAGATGGAAAACCCTACAAATTATCTACAGATAGTGGAAGCTTAGCATAGATCTATCTCAAGGCTTCATTAAGCGACAAAAATCTCTAGGTCTATAAAAACTCTCTATCATTTATGTCAGATCTTTTAGGGTTGCGGAGCACCTTGCATAAAGACAATTCTATAGAAATACCGCATAGACTCGTCAAGTTATTCTTGCTTTCACTTCATCTATTGGTTTAAAACAAGAAAATTCCACCAGATAAACAGAACAAAGATGAGATATGAAATAGAGGCGCAAATATAAACATTGTTTCTGTAGAAAAGGTTAGCATAATTTAATGTCAAGGATCCCACATTTGGGATCAATTCTAGTTTCAGTCGCTGGTTCACAATCTCCATAGACAAAAAGGCCTACTCCTTGGCCATCTACCCACATTTTCGTTCCACCAAAACAAACCCAAATTTCACATCACAAAGAGCTCCAACTACTTTCTGTTCTTAGAGAGTACTAAAACTCTCCAACTCCATCAAACAATAGCTCCTAGTTCATCATGGAATGAAGGTGTGACTTGCTAATATATGTTGTATAGTCAAAGTCACAGAACGATAATCATTAATTCTCACTCCAAATGCTTTGGTTTTGTTAAACGCTTGAACCAGAACATGGAGCTTTAGGCTTGTACATCAATTCTAATAGGTAGAGATGGACACTCATGACAGCCAATTCCCTTGCATGCCTTCCACGACCATTGATCTCCCATGTCGATCAACTTTTCAGATAACCACAAACTTCACTTACATGCCCTACAATGGAAAAACAGTAGTCATGGCAATCCATCACAAGAATGAGTGCCAAATTTATACATGGAAACGACTAATCAACAAAATCCTGAAACTTCAAACTCGTAAGCATTGCATTGAGTTGAAGAGGGTGAGAGCGACATGAACGTAGAACGAGAATAGAGCATTATGGGATATCCTTCAACTGGAATGATGATGGTGTCAGTCACTACATATTTAAGGATGTGATTTATAGGGTGATGCATTGTGAACAAATTGTGATCGTCAAAAACAATAGTTCTAGGATCCATGGAAATAAGAGAGAAAGTATTAACACCTAAAGGGGAAAAACCAATGTCTAGGACCCCTCCTCCAAATGCTATTGGTAACCATCATGGAAGTTCTTGCTTTAGAAGGAAAGTTAGTCATATAAAAGACAATTTTATGGCACCAAAGGTTAGACCCATTTAGGTAAGAATGGAATATACACAATGTAAAATATTTTTTTATGGATTGATTGAATTTCTATTGAAATTAATTTTTGCACGCATTTTATATGTCGAAAATGTGGAAAATAAAACCATATTCAATTTTATTCTGGTTCTTACAAATCATTTTGGTTTCTCTACTTAATTCATTCTAGTGTATTGGTCTAATCAAATTTTCTTCAATTTATATGACTTTATATTATGTTTCATTCATTAATAATTATTCTAGAAGGACATTGGTATATTTTCTTAAAAGTAAATTGTATGTTTTAAATTGGTTTAAGGAGTTTAAAGGTTTCTTGGAGAATTATATTGGTGGGATAATTAAGGTGTTGAGGACTAATAATTGTGGTGAGTTTTTTTCGGCAAAGTTTGATAATTTATAAGGAGAATGACATTGAAAATCATAATACAACTCCATATATCCCTCAACAAAATGGAGTGAAAAATTGATGAACACAATGATCATGGAGAGAGCAATAAGTATTCTAAATAGAGCCAACTTAGAGAAGAAGTTTTAAAAAGAAGTGGTTGCTATTAAATTTTAGTTTATCAACAAGTCCCCTATATTATCTTTTTTGGATAAGCCCCTTACGAAGATCTACACGGGAAATAATCTCTCACGTGCATATACTATTGGTTTTGGTTGTAAGTCATATGTTCATGTTCCAAACGAGAAGTGGTAAAAGTTGCATAACAAGGCTATGATATGATCTCCATTAGCTATAGTATAGGCATGAAAAGGTGCAAGATTTGGGATCCTATGGCTATAAAAATTCTATATAGTAGGAATATTATTTTAAAAAATGTCAAGCCTTCTCTCATAGTGTTGTATCCAAAATAAAATAAGAATTCAGTGTTTGCTTCTACATCAAGCGTTAAGGATATCCACTCAACAACAAAGACAACTAGACAAGTATAATAATAGTCATTTTGGTTTTAAAAGTATCTTTTATTTATTTATTAACATCAATGAGCCTAAAACTATGAAACAGATAATAGAAATGGAAGATAACGACTTTTGGAGATTTTCCATGGATGAGGAAATGATTGCACTTCAAGAGAAATTTTAAGGGTCCATACATATATTAAAGTGTACAAACATTGGTAAATATTACTAAATCTTGAAAAATCATTTTTAGAAAAAAAATGGAAATTGGAAAATTTATTTGCGAAAAAAAATGGAGAAATAGCATATAGGAGGAGTCTAGATCCAAACATTTTCCATGTTGCACTTAGAAAGAATAGTTTGTGGGACTTGGTTTAATGGAATGATGTACCAAAACCTAGTGGATGTAAATGAATGTTAAAAAACAAGATCGGTTTAAATGGAAATGTTGGTTGAAAAATGACATTCCCAAATTAAGGGTATATAGTTTGATGAAATCTCTTACCCATTTTCCAAGTTAACACCTATTATGTTCCCATTATCTCTAGAAAAATATTTTGATTTAGAGATAAAATAGATGGATGTGAAAATAACATTTCCACATGGTGACCTAAAGGAGGAGATCTATATCACACAACTAGAGCACTTCATTCAAAAAGGAAAAAAGTCGTTGGTTTGAAAATTATAAGTCTTTATATGTTTACAAATAGTCTCCTTTGTGAGGTACAAAAATATTGATTATTTTGCATTCGGTTAGGATTTCCAAGATCCAAATTCGATCATTATGTATTGCAAATAATATGGTGGTCAATTCCTTGTTATCACTCTATAAGTGGATGTTTCATTGTTCTTCAGTAATAGTAAGGATGTGATTCATGATTTTAATTCTTATATTTCAATAAAATTTGATATGAAGGACTTGAGGGATACAACGTGCATATTAGAATGGATATCAAGAGAGTTTGAGCAAGTAGAAAGCCTTTGTTGATCTAGAGTAAGTATGTAAAATCTATGATATAATGTTTTAGCATGGTAGTTTGTAGGACATTCGGTGTTTCAATTTCTATGGGAAGTAAACTTTCAATTGAGTAGTGTCCTACAACACTAGAGGATATGACTTTTTTTATTTGTGATAGAAAAATTGGTAGTTTAATTCATGTTATGGGCTATTTCAAACCTGGCATTACCTAAGCACTTGGAGTCATGAGTCGATCTGTCACCTTGGATGTGAACATTATGCTTCATTGAAGAGGGTCCTCAATCATTTGTGAGGTTCTTCTAAATATTTCATTTCATACATAGTGATGTCGAGAGGACCCACACTCAATGGATATATAGGTCTGATTGGGTAAGGAATGTATATAGAAGGAGATCTACTCGTAGGTACATGTTTCAATTATTGAAAGGAGTACTAAGTTCAATGAGAAAATGACAAGTTGAGGTTTCTTTGTGAAATTTGAAGGTAGAGTATATAAATCTACTCATTCCTTTAAGGATTCCAAATAAAACCATTTAGCTTATGAAAATTGTTCAAAATTAGGGCTAAGTCAAAGAGTTATTACAATTCTATGATGTCCCTTTCCAACAATTTTGATATAATTGTTCATTTTCACTTATAGATAAAAGCCACATAAAAAAAAATGAAATGACTAATTGAATTACAATGGGATATAAAGAAAAAATCCATCATCTTTTAATGACCCTTGGTATCAACCATGGTATTTCGAAAACCAATGGTATTATTATGCCACCCATGGTATTTTGAATGAGGGAGTTATGAAGAGGAATATGGGAATTCATTGGAGTGTGATTCAACATTGCTATTTTGATAAATATTCCAAGAACTCTATTAAATTACAATGTGATGGAGAAACCCTCATTATATTTCCCCTAGCTAATAATTGATCTTATAGGAAGCTTGAATTCCCCTAGCTAATAATTGATCTTATAGGAAGCTTGAATCATTACATTAGTTGAGGAGCCAAGCTATTCTAGCAAACGATTAAATTTATTCGTCTCAAAGGAGGGTTGAATTATCTCAATTTTTGTCCGAATCACATAGAAGTTTGAGGACCATCATTTTCAGGGTTGATTCACTATTTTCCATCTCTATAATTTTATGTAAATTTTCTCGGAAGAATCCATTGATAAAAATTGCGAGAGCAATAACATTTTATTTAATTTCTAGATTTAAATTTGCTAGCAATTTATGTGGTGTGAAGTTATGCTGTGAAATTATGCAAATTTCAGGAGAAATCTCTAATCTTAGTGCAAATAATACTAAGGGATATTACAGTGGTGTTAGAAGCTAGTTTTCCTATCAACTTGAAGGGTTTATTTCGAAAAATTCTTCCAAATCAGCAAAAGAAACTGTTGGCAAAAGTATTTCAAAAAATTGAAGGTTTTAAGAGAACAATAGAAAGAGCAAAGGCTGGCTTTTTGTGAATTTGTGAATATTTTAACAAGAACTTGATAAAGGTATGTGAAAATTATAACAAAAAATTTAAAAGTTATAATGGAAATTTCATAAGAGTTAATATTTATTTGTATGTTAGTTATGTTCTTTTATTTAATTTATCTCAAATTAATTAATTAAAAAAAAGGTAAAATTAAATATATGTAGTTTTGATAAGCCATGGTATTTCCCGTGGTATTGTAAAAAGAGCTATTTACAAATTAAAATTCTCTATGATAAAATGGTCATGAATATCTATAATTAATTATATTGCTACATATTTTCTAAAATACATCTATATTTAACTAATTTATTAATTTTTTTATAATTAATAATAATAGTAATTTACAGTAAAATTATAATTTAGTAAATTTAATGAAGATAAAAGATTAACTACAGAAAATCACCTAACTTCCTTCCAAGATTGTGATATAGATACAAATTTACTATTTAATTTTTATAAATATATTACAGATATTTAAAAAATACCCCCTAAATTCAATGGGATAAAAGATTAATTACAGAAAATCACCTAACTTCCTTCCAAAATTGTGATATATATACAAATTTACTATTTAATTTTATAAATATACTACTATATATTCAATAAAGTAAATAAATATTCTTTTTCTGATATCTTTACAAATTTACTATTTAATTTATATAAATATACTGCTAGATATTCAATAGAAAGTAAATAAATGTTCATTTTAAATTTCGCGCTGGGAAGGAAGACACCTCAGGCAGTCCACCAGCCAGTCCAAAATTCAATTCACAAGCCAGTCCAAAATTCAATTCACAGACCTCCACATACATAAGGCATAAATAATAATTCTCAGCATCCTTTCATTAGAAGTTTGAATTAGTTGAGCAACAAATCTACAACAGTCAGTTTATAAGGCAGGGGTTATGCTATCTAAGATAATGGAATATGGAACAATGACGGGGTGGGCAGGAGAGAGTAAGGAGTCGCTATTGGGGTGGGCAGGAGTTTGAAAAAAGTCGTTGGTTTGAAAATAACATTTCCACATGGTGACCATTGTAGGGCATGTAAGTGAAGTTTTTCCATTGTATACAAAATAAAATAAGAATTTAGTGGTTTAGCTACCACCTAATATTGAGAAATATGAATTAAAAAATGAACAGTAATTTCATGATGGATTTGATGGGGAGGAGGTTTTATAGAGTTCAAAAGAGAAAAAGAAAATTCACCTCAAACTTTAAGGATATCCACTCAACAATCAACAACAAAGACAGCTAGACAAGTATAATAATAGTCATTTTGGTCTAAAAAGTATATTTTATTTATTTATTAACATCAATGAGCTTAAACTATGAAACAGATAATAGACATGGAAGATAACGACTTTTGGAGATTTTCCATGGATGAGAAAATGATTGCACTTCAAGAGAAATTTTAAGGGTCCATACATATCTTAAAGTGTACAAACAATGGTAAATATTACTAAATCTTGAAAAATCATTTTTAGAAAAAAAAAATGGAAATTGGAAAATTTATTTGTGAAAAAAAAATGGAGAAATAGCATATAGGAGAAGTCTAGATCCAAACATTTTCCATGTTGCACTTAGAAAGAATAGTTTGTGGGACTTGGTTTAATGGAATGATGTACCGAAACCTAGTGGCTGTAAATTAATGTTAAAAAATAAGATCGGTTTATATGGTAATGTTGGTTGCAAAATGACATTCCCAAATTAAGGGTATATAGTTTGATGAAATTTCTTACCCATTTTCCAAGTTAACACCTATTATGTTCCCATTATCTCTAGCAAAATATTTTTATTTAGAGATAAAATAGATGGATGTGAAAATAACATTTCCACATGGTGACCTAAAGGAGGAGATCTATATCACACAACTAGAGCACTTCATTCAGAAAGGAAAAAAGTCGTTGGTTTGAAAATTATAAGTCTTTATATGTTTACAAATAGTCTCCTAGAGTGTGGTACAAAAATATTGATTATTTTGCATTGGGTTAGGATTTCCAAGAACCAAATTCGATCGTTATGTATTGCAAATAATATGGTGTTTAATTTCTTGTTATCACTCTATAAGTGGATGTTTCATTGTTCCTCGGTAATAGTAAGGATGTGATTCATGATTTTAATTCTTATATTTCAAGAAATTTGATATGAAGGACTTGAGGGATACAAAGTACATATTATAATGGATATCAAGAGAGTTTGAGAAAGTAGAAAGCCTTTGTTGATCTAGAGTAAGTATGTAAACTCTATGATATAATGTTTTAGCATGGTAGTTTGTAGGACATTCAGTGTTTCAATTTCTATGGGAAGTAAACTTTCAATTTATTAGTGTCCTACAACACTAGAGGATATGACTTTTGTTATTTTTGATAGAAAAATTGGTAGTTTAATTTATGTTATGGGCTATTTCAAACCTGGCATTACCTAAGCACTTGGAGTTGTGAGTCGATCTGTCACCTTGGATGTGAACATTATGCTTCATTGAAGAGGGTCCTCAATCATTTGTGAGGTACTTCTAAATATTTCATTTCATACATAGTGATGTCAACAGGACCCACACTCAATTTTGATATATAGGTCTGATTGGGTAAGGAATGTATATAGAAGGAGCTCTACTAGTAGGTACATGTTTCAATTATTGAATGGAGTACTAAGTTCAATGATAAAATGACAAGTTGAGGTTTTTTTTGTGCAATTTGAAGGTAGAGTATATAAATCTACTCGTTCCTTTAAGGATTCCAAATAAAACCATTTAGCTTATGAAAATATGTTCAAAATTAGGGCTAAGTCAAAGAGTTATTACAATTCTATGATGTCCCTTTCCAAGAAGTTTGATCTAATTGTTCATTTTCACTTAGGGGTAAAAGCCACATAAAAAAATTTGAAATGACTAATTGAATTACAATGGGATATAAAGAAAAATCCATCATATTTTAATAATCATTGGTATCAACCATGGTATTTCGGAAACCAATAGTATTATTATACCACCCATGGTATTTTGAATGAGAGAGTTATGAAGAGAAAGATGGGAATTCATTGGAGTGTGATTTAGCATTGCTATTTTGATAAATATTCCAATAACTCTATTAACTTACAATGTGATGGAGAAACCCTCATTATATTTCCCCTAGCTAATAATTGATCTTATAGGAGGCCCGAATCCCCCTAGCTAATAATTGATCTTATAGGAAGCTTGAATCATAACATTAGTTGAGGAGCCAAGCTATTCTAGCAAACGATTAAATTTATTCGTCTCAAAGGAGGGTTGAATTATCTCAATTTTTGTATGAATGGGAAGGTCTGAATCACATAGAAGTTTGAGGACCAGCATTTTCAGATTTGATTCACTATTTTCCATCTCTATAATTTTATGTAAATTTTCTCGGAAGAATCCATTGATAAAAATTGCGAGAGCAGTAAAATTTTATTTAATTTCTAGATTTATTGCAAATTTGCTAGCAATTTATGTGGTGTGAAGTTATGCTGTGAAATTATGCAAATTTCAGGAGAAATCTCTAATCTTAGTGCAAATAATACTAAGGGATATTACAATGGTGTCAGAAGCTAGTTTTCCTATCAACTTAAAGGGTTTATTTGGAAAAATGCTTCCAAATCAGCAAAAGAAACTGTTGGCAAAAATATTTCAAAAAATTGAAGGTTTTAAGAGAATAATAGAAAGACCAAAGGTTGGCTTTTTGTGAATTTGTGAATACTTTAACAAGAACTTGATAAAGGTATGTGAAAATTATAACAAAAAATGTAAAAGTTATAATGGAAATTTCATAAAAGTTAATATTTATTTCTAATTTAGTTATGTTCTTTTATTTAATTTATCTCAAATTAATTAATTAAAAAAATTAAAATAAACATGTGGTTTTGATAAGCCATGATATTTCCAGTGGTATTGTAAAAAAAGCTATGTACAAATTAAAGTTCTCTATGATAAAATGGTCGTAAATATCCATAATTATTTATATTACTACATATTTTCTAAAGTACATGTATATTTAACTAATTTATTAATTCTTTTTATAATTAATAATAATAATCATTTACAATAAAATTATAATTTAGTAAATTCAATGGCGATAAAATATTAACTACAGAAAATCACCTAACTTCCTTCCAAGATTGTGATATAGATACAAATTTACTATTTAATTTATATAAATATACTACAAATATCTAAAAGTGCCTCCTAATTCAACAGAGATAAAAGATTAACTACAGAAAATCACCTAACTTCCTTCCAAAATTGTGATATATATACAAATTTACTATTTAATTTATATAAATATAGTACTATATATTCAATAGAAAGTGAATAAATATTCCTTTTCTGATATATATATATATATATATATATATATATATATATATATATAAAAAGTAAATAAATATTCATTTTAAATAGCGCGGGCTGGGAAGGAAGACACCTCACGCAGTCAATCAGCCAGTCCAAAATTGAATTCACAGACCTCCACATTCATAAGGCATAAATAATAATTCTCAGCATCCTTTCATTAGAAGTTTGAATTAGTTGAGCAACAAATCTACAACAGTCATCAGTTTATAAGGCAGGGGTTATGCTATCTAAGATAATGGAATATGGAACGGCGACGGTGTGGACAGGAGAGTAAGGAGTCGCTATTGGCTGGCTAAACCAGCAGTCCATTGACAACTTGGGCAACTCTAATTCCGGTAGCTTGTAGGATTTAGGGTTCTTCATTGTCATAGTTTCTTCACAAAACATTATCGGTTCTAGGCACTCAAACAGATTAGCTTCTTCCTCTGGTTTACCTAGAGCAGAAGGACATATTCCCCCCTTATTTTCAGTATAATGTATTGAAGAAACTCTCGTCTTTGTCATTGTGCTTGATATTTGAATGCTTTCATGAACGGTGGTTGAATGAGATTTCTCTTTGAATTTGTCCCCTGAAACAACTGGCTCTTCTCTTTGAACGTAATCCAGCATTACCCGTTCTTCAATTGATTTCTGAGAAACAGCCTTTCTGTATATCCGGCATAACACAATATCCTTCATCTGAACAAACCAATTCGAATTCCTCAGTATAACTTCAAAGAGTATAATTTGTACAAATGTCAAAATTTTCCAATACTCTCATTTTAATTTAGGATGAAGAATCATATAAAAAAATTAAAAAATTAAAACAAACAGATTTTAAGGGTGGATTTTTCTTTTCTCATACTATCTCAAGTGTGATTGCAAGTTTTAAAATCTAAAAAATAAAAATAAAATCATTTGTTTATCTTTCCTTATATCTATTCAAAAATCTATAATCAGAATTTTGTATACATATTCAAAAATCTATAATTAATATATAATATAATGCACTGGTAAACTTTTCAACTTATCTACAATTAAATTAAATGCAACTCCATTTTCCATATACATATAATCTCCTACATTAACAATTAAAAGAATAATATTAATGCAAACCTATCCACTTTATGAAGCTTGTAAAGTTATCTTTGATTATTAAAAAAAAAAACACACTTTAATTTAAAAAGAAAAGAAAAACTGATTAGAAAACCTGTTGTTGCAAACTTCCTTCACCATTAATAGATCTGGCTCTTGGGGTTAAACCTCTGGCCTTTTTAAAAACAAAAATGTTACACACATGAAAGGAAAATTGATGACCTTGTGCATTGGCGGTCTGAAATCTGGCAACCTATACTCATTCATGATCCAGTCCGTTATTTGCCCCAGTGGGGCTTTTCCTTTATAAAACACCAGAATTTTCTTCAGACCGATGCACTGAAGCTGCGAGTTGCGAACTGCTCTATCTGAACCAGTAGCCTTCCAGTAACCAGAAACCGTCAATCTGTTAGGCCGAGGGCATGACTGCTTATGATCTCTTGGAACGAAGAAGAAACATTGTTTCTCCCCAACTTCATTAACCAAACCTGCAAGAATACGAATACATTTAGTTCAAAAAAAATTATATATATATATATATTTCAATTTAAAAATTTATGTTCGAAGCAACTCTCAAACATATATATAGTTCTAGTTCGGCTTAAAATTGGATTATAATCCGGTGAGACCAAACTTTTCTATCTAATTATTAGATCATATGAAAATACAAATAATTTATACTGGCCACCAAACTTCCACACCCAACTATTAAACCATATAAACACAAAAATAATTTATGCCCACCTGGTAACTGCCAGGGATCATATCGATACAAGTCCAAAGTTGGTATAATTATATGGAGGTCCAGTGGGTGGCCCGCTTGGACCCTTTTCTTCAGATAGAAGCCGACCAGTTCCTCTTCTGTGGGATAGAATCTGAAGCCTGGAAAGTTCATGAATTCTCCCTGCCCCATTCCATCATTGCGCCGAGAGGCGCATCTACAGCCCAGTATGATCCCGATGTCAGGTGGGTCACGTCCTCATACAAAATGTCGGCTTAAGTTTTAAATTAAAAAAAAATAAAAAATAAAAATCCCATTGTGCTAGAACATATATCAATTTCTAATACAATTATGTATTATTTATATAATTTGAATGGATAGTAAATTATATACGTGAATTTGAATGGATCATAAATTTACCTTTAACAAAAAAAATTACCACATTGAATTTCCAAATTAAGAAAAAATTTAAACATCTTTACTCTTCACTAAAGTCAAAACCATTTCCTAAATCAAAGGAAAAGAGTTAATTCAACACAAACAATCAAAATCCAAAATCTTTTAATATTTCTTTTAATTAAATATTTGTAAAATGAATTTATGCTTACTCCAGAGCTATGGTAAATAAATAAAAATATATATAAACTAGATGTATGGTAAATAAATAAATATTATTTTTATATTTATTCCATAAAACTTTTTATATTTAAAAAAACTTTAAAAAGAGGTTTTATTTAGATGAAGCCTATGGGACGAATACCATGGGACAAATTAATATTGATACCATGGGCCAAATACCATGAGTAAATAAATAAATATAAAAGAGGTATAAACAAGTATGATAAATAAATAAATAAATATAAAATAGATATAAAGAGGTATGGTAAATAAATAAATATAAAAGAGGCATAAAGAGGTAAGGTAAAGAAATAACAATATATCAAATAGGATTATAAATAAAAATCTAATTATATAACAAGCCTATGGGCCAAATACCATATTAAAGAAAAGGGGTATGGTAAATAAATAAAAATATAAATAAACTAGAGGTATGGTAAGTAAATAAAACCTCTTTTCATATTTACTCCATAATCTTCTTTATATTTACGAATATTTATGTTCATTAGTTTACATAACTAAGAAGAAATAGAGAAAGAGAGTGATAAGGGAGAGATGGAGAGAGAGTGTATATGTTTAGGGGTGAGATAAAGAGACAAAGTAAGATGTATGGAAAGAAGGGGGGAGAGAAGAAGTGAGAAGGAGAGAGGGAGGGATATAGTAATGTAGTTGGAGAGAGAGAGAGGTGGAAAGAGAGAGAGAAAGAAATGGATGGGGGAAGAGAGAGGATTAGAGAGAGAGAGAGAGAGAGATATATATATGGGGGAAGAGAGAGGATTGGAGGGAAAAGAGAGAGAGAGAGAGGTGGGAGAGAAAGGGAGAGAGAGGAAGGATGAGAGAGAGGAGGAGAGTGATGGGGGAAGAGAGAGTTTTGGAGAGAGAGAGAGAGAGAGATATCGGGGAAGAGAGAGGGATTTAGAGGGAGAGAGAGAGAGGACTTGAGAGAGAGGAGGAGAGAGGGCTCGATAGAGAGATGGAGTTGGAGGGGGAGAGATGTAGGAAATAAGAAATATAGAGAGTGAGGAGTGGAGAGAGAGAAGGAGTGACAAGGGAGAGACAAAGAGAGAGTGTGTATGTTTGGGGCTGAGAAAAAGAGACAAATAAGGAGAGATGGAGATAAGGGGGGAGAATGAGATATAAAGGAGAGAGAGGAGGGATATAGTAACATAGTTGGTGGGTGAAAGAAGAGAGAGAGAGAGAGAGAAAGATGGGAGAGAAGATGGAAAGAGAGGAAGAGAGAGAGGATGTAGAGAGAGTGAGAGGGAGAGGGAAAGAGAGAGATGGACTTGGAGGGAGGGAGGGAGAGAGGTAAGAAGAAAGAAATAGAGAGAGAAAGGTGGAGAGAGAGAGAGTGAGTGAGTGATAAGGAAGATGGAGAGAGCGGGAGAGAGGGGGAAGATAGAGATATAGATGGAAGGTGAAGAGAGGGAAGAAGAGAGAGATTGGGAGAGGGGGGGATTGACAAAGAGATTGATATATATGGATTGCGAGTGTGTGTGTGTTTAGGGGGCTGAGATAAAGAGACAAAAAAGAAGATATGGAGGGGGATATAGATATGGATGGAGGGTGGAGAAAGGGAAGAATATTTCTCACACTACATGGATTGATATAAGTGGAGATGGTTATTTATAATCCTATTTGATTATTTTCACTATATTCATCGATTTTAGTGTAGATATTTATTTCTAATGATATTTGATTACTTGCACTAGATGCATTGATTTCAGTGTAGGTGGTGATATCCAATACAATTTGATTTCTTGCATTGAATTTGTTGATTTCAATTTAGATGTCGATTTATAATTATATTTGATTACTTGGACTAGATGAATAGGTGTCATACTTCGAATACATGTGTTCGTTCATCACCATTGAAACTGGAAAAATGTCTCATCTATTATTAGAAATCCATTCAACAATAATTTATTGAGAAACTACCTTCAATTTACTTACAAATTAAGCACTCATCTAAGTGCAAGGGAGGAAGAAATTTATGTAGTGTTATGTTGTTGGATTCTCAATTCTTGGAGAGTTGAAGTACTGTTATGATGTTGAGATGATTCTTGGTGTGATGAGGACAGAATGAAGTTGGAGCAATTTGACAACGAATTGATCCACTGGTTACATAATCTACTCCTCCTATTATTTCAATAAAGATATGTTCTTTCTCTCATATATGCACTTATATCTTGTGAATGTATTCTCAAATATGTATGTATTCTCAAATTTAATTGGTTCAATTTGGTTAAGGTAGATAGAATGTATATTTGTATGTCATTTGTTGTCTTTTGTCTTTGATTTCAGGTATTGATCAAGCAGGTTTCAGCTAGATCAAGAGTGAAGGGAATGAAAATAGAAGAGGAACGAGAGTGAAGGATCACAAGTAGGCCTTTATCCCTTTTATATTTCTGTCTATTTTAGAGAAAAGAACATTCACCTTTCTTTTGTTGTTCTAAGTGAAGGAACACCACACTCAGGGAAAACTAGTTTATCCATAGATTAGAATTCCTCATAACAAATTGGCGACTCCATTGGGGAAAAATCCATCATTCCTGGTGTTTCCTTCCTTTTTAACCATCATCAGTAGACTTTACTTCATTTATTTAGTCATTTGAATGTAATTTTATCCTTAAAAGTGTGTTTAGCCTACTTGATCTTCAAGCTTAACACCCAACGCACTGTTGGTCAAGGTGTTGTGCTCTGCATAGAATTGTCTCCCATTAAGAGGTGCTCTGCAATGCACTGTCTGCCCTTAAGGAGTGCATTGCCCCTCAACCAACCAAATTCTATCATAATTTGTCTTTTGCATTCAGTTTCAGCCTATTGCTTGTTGTATTCTCAAATGCCTGTTTGTTCTTAGAGACCAATAAACATTATTAGTTCTTCCTCCTTTGGATAGTTGTTTGTTCAATGTTTCATTACTTGTTTTCTTTATCACTGTAAAATTAAATCCATTTAAAATTTTTCATTAAATCAATTCTCTGTTTTCAAAAGGAAGATTGAATTTCAGTCTTCATTTTCTAAGAGAAAATTGTTGTTCAGTCCTCATTTCTCAAAAAAGAAAACATTGTTTGATTGATTTGTGCATTTAGTTTATTTTTAATCACTAGATGAAACAAACTAAATCATGGTCACTAGATGCATCGATTTAAGTGTATATTTTCTAATGATATTTGATTACTTGCACTAGATGCATTGATTTTAGTGTAGGTGGTGATTTAATGCAATTTGATTACTTTGTTGAATTTGTTGATTTCAATTTAGATGTAGATTTATAATTATATTTGTTTACTTGCACTAGATGAATTGATTTCACTGTAGATGATTTCTAATCCTATTTGATTGTTTTCACTAAATTCATTGATTTCAGTGTGGATGGCGATTTCTAATCCTATTTGATTTCTTTAAGTAAATGCATTGATTTCAGTGTAGATGTTGGTTTCTAGAGAGAGAGAGTGAATGATAAGGAAGATGGAGAGAGGGAGAGAGAGGACAAAAGGAGGAAAGAGAGATATTAGCGGGGAAGAGGGAGAGAAGGGGAAGATAGAGATAGAGAGATAGAGATGGGAGAGAGAGAGTGTGTGCGCGTGTGTCTATATAGTGCGAGAGCATGTGTGTTTACGAGGGCGAGATAGAGAGACAAAAAATAAGAGATGGAGGTGGATATAGATATGGATGGAGGGTGGAGAGAGGGAAGAATATTTCTCACACTAGATGGATTGATATAAGTGGAGATGGTGATTTATAATCCTATTTGATTATTTGCACTATATGCATCGATTTTAGTGTAGATATTTGTTTCTAATGATATTTGATTACTTGCACTAGATGCATTGATTTCAGTGTAGGTGGTGATTTCTAATACAATTTTATTTCTTGCATTGAATTTTTTGATTTCAATTTAGATGTCGATTTATAATTATATTTGATTACTTGCACTAAATGAATTGGTTTCAATGTAGATGATTTATAATCCTATTTGATTGTTTGTGCTAAATGCATTGATTTCAGTGTAGATGGCGATTTCTAATCCTATTTTATTTATTTGAGTAAATGCATTGATTTCAGTGTAGATGTTGGTTTCTAATCTTATTTGATTGATTTACGTGCTTCGTGATTTCAATGTACAAAGTTATTTCTAATCTTATTTGATTGCTTGCATTAAATGCGTGATTTCGAAATGTATATGTTGATTTATGATTTGATGTAATTGGATATATGATGGTACATTAACTATTAAAGTGATTGATTAACAATATGCATTGATTTTAGTGTAAGCACAAAAAGTTATTAACAATGTAGATTGATTTTTGTGTTATAGTAGTTTAAGCTATTAATATTGGAAAGCGAGAGAGACAAGGTATCATGTTTACTACAACAGAACAAGCTAAAGATTTAAATGGTTTACGATTTAAATTTTCTTTTTCGTATAATCGATATGAAAATATAACAAAACTAACAAGGGAGGAAATAGGAATAGTAGAAGAAAATAGTTTGAGATTGATTGTAACATGAGTACGTTCTTATTATTCACATTTTCTATCTTTCAACACTATTATTGTCACTTTGCATTTAAAAAAAATATTTCATCATTTTTCATCATTATAGTTATTAACAATAATTATCATCTCAATGAACTGAGTTAACTAAGAAAATTTAAAATTAAAATGACCAAGTTAATCTCAGAAATATTTAGCATATTTAAAATGATTATATTAATATTTGATATATTTACATATTACTGATAAAATTAATCATATCTTTGATATATTTTCCTTGGTAGCACACGACTAAATGAGCCTAGATCTATATTACATCTCAAAAATATACAAAAATTTTAATAATCTGAAAAATGTGAAAAATGTGACGTTGATGCCTCCAACTCGAACCAACCTAGATCCATATAAATCTGGATCTATCATGCACCGAGAGGGATCAAATCTCTCGAGGTGCAAACCTTTCCTCAAGTTTTGCACTCAAAAAATAGGTTTGCACCTCGAGAGATTTGATCCCTCTCGGCGCATGATAGATCCAGATTTATATGGATCTAGGCTGGTTGTATAGTTCTTCAGGCA